>PVJX010005926.1:0-48969 GCA_004027295.1 Dolichotis patagonum | reverse complement strand
GGAGAGGGCTCTCCTTTACTAGTTAAAATTCAGATTTCCAGAACCCCAGCTTAGCACCTTCCAGGATGGAGCCTATTGATTGTTAACAAGTACTGTGGAAATTCTTGTCATCAGGCAGGTTTTGGAAATACTGGTCTTGAGATCCTGTAAGAGTTTGTGGATCAAAGCCAGCTATAGCAGTAGCAGTTCCTGAGGTGAAGGGAGAAATGGAGACTCCAAGGCTCCCCTCAGACCTTTGGCCCAGAAGCTGCATTTTAGCAAGATCTTGGGTGTTTGTTGCTGCTCTAAGGTGTCTCACTCAGGCTCACCTGGGGCCTCTGAAGGAGGAACGGGGCTCTGAGAGCCTGGTGTTGGCTTCAAGGAACACATGCTGATTCTGCCCGAAGCTCCACTTCCTGAATGTCAGAACGAAGGCCCATGAGTAGCCCGTCCTCCTACTGACTCTGGGCTTCCCTGTAGTTCACACCAGGCCCTCTAAGACCCTTATCAAACTTCAGTGTGAAGCCAGCAAGACCGCCATGCCTTACTGGCCAGGAACACAGATGCTGATGGCTCCAAATAAGGAACAAGAAAGAAAGGCCACTGGGCTCATCAGGAAGAGATCTGGATTCTAATTGATCCTGCTTCCACTGGCTCCCCGCTGGGTAGCTCTTTACCAGCCACTTACCCACCACACGACAGCCTGAGCATCTGCGCTTCTGTCTGCACTGCTGTCCTGCAAGAAAGTGCACAGTGAGGTGCTCCAGGGACAAAGCCATCACCTGTGTTCTATGTGACGGGGGGGGGGTATTCATTTGTGCAGGTGAGGACACAGAGACCCAGAGAGGCCAATGCACCTGTCATGACAGGTGTACTTCTTATCCTGAGCCAGACAGGCTGGTGTTCACACTCAGGCTGGGGCTTGGTAGCTGGTAACCCCAGGCACTCTGCTAGCTTTTCTAAGTCTTTGGCTTGGTGGCGGCATCCTAATAACACTGAGATGGTTGTGAGGAAGGCCTGAGATGATGGCAGAGTTGCACTGTACTCCACTGTTCTGGAGGCTTCCGCCCAAGGACAAAGATATCCAGGTAGCCTCCTGGTCTGCCTTCACAAGGCAAGGGCCAGCTGTGTGGTCTTTCTGGCATTTCCTGTCTTCTCTAGGAAAGGGTTAAGCCAGACAATGGGCCTTGACAATCAGCTTAATGTCATGTTATTATCTCCTGTGGCTCAGAGCATCTGTGCTGCCTCAGACCTGTCATCTTCCCTCCTGGGCCCCTGTGTGTACGTTCTCCTGGCTCCTAGGACCTGCTCCCCCCATTCCTAGAAGCCACGAGAAGAAACAAGCAGGTGGTCAAAGGCCAAGTTCATGTAACCCCACACGGAGCAGAGGTGATGGCCTTCGTGGCTGGATGTTTCTTGATCTCCATCTTTGCTCTACAGGAAGCGAGGCCCAGAGAGACCAGGAGGACCATGCAAAGTGACACTGTGGCTCTGGCTGAGCTGTGATGGCAGACATCTCTGTCGGGCTGTCTCTCTAGTCCGCTCTCTTCATGCCAGGCCAGAGCCTGCTTGCTGCAGTCTGGACCCCATGCTAGGCTGTCCCGTGCTAATACTCTCCCTGCCCTCCTAGTTGTGACAAGACCATAGAAATATGAGCCATTAGTGTTACAGACTGGCTTTGTGACAGCCTGTCTGGCACGTTCTTTCTTGATTTCTGAGCAAGGCCCTCAGTGGACAGCAGGGCTCAATAGGCAGGACTGGCCTTGCTCGGATGGTGTTAACTACGTGATGGGTGACTCTGAGACCACATCAGATGTAGCACGTACCAAGGAAAGGACCAGACCAGAAAGACAGGCAAACACAAAGGAAGCATGGGCATCTCTTCCAGCTGGGAGCAGGGGGCAAAGGAGGAAAGCTTCCTGGAGGAGGAGGTGACTCCTGAACTCAGTATCAGGGATAGGACTGGGCCAGGAAAAGAGGCCCTATCCCTGTGCATGAGTAACTTACTTCCTATATGGGCCAACCCCCTGAGAGATATGATTATTATCCTCATTTCAGAGAGCAAAAGGAGGCACAGAGAAGTTGAACATTCCCCTGAAAGATTGGCTCCACAGTCCCTGCTCACAACCACTCGGCTGCACTGCCCGTCCTGCAGCGTCATCTAACCCTCCTGGCAGGGGTGGGGAGCATGGTGCTAGTTAGGGCCATTTCCAGAAGAAGGAAGGTAAGTTTCCAAGAGAGCAGACTGGCCCTTCCTCTTGCTGCAACAGGCCTCAGGGCAAGGCCTCCCAGAGGCCTGTGTCCTCTCCAGAGGCCATGGAGGCTCCAGACCTTTTATCTCTGGGGCTCCTCTGCAGACTTTCAGCAGAGGACCCAGGCCAGCGTGGGCCTCTTCAAATGGGCAGTGGGCAGCGTTCCCTTCATCACACACACACACACACACACACACACACACACACGTGCAGATGCACACACACATTTAACTTATTACTCAGTAACTGGTTGTATATAAAAAACAAATGGTTTCTTTGAACTCAGAAAATAGATGGGCTGGTTGTGGATGCTAATCCATAACTATGTGAAGTATTTCAAGCATGGTGTAGAGTTCTACTCTGGGTGGTTTTGTAATGAATAGCTTGAATTTTTTTAAATAGAACATAGCCTGCATTAGTTTTGAATTATACAGAAAGCTTTTTGTTTGAATCAGTTTGCAAGGGATATTAAATTATTTATTATTTCCATGATGCAAAGATTGAGCCTTACATAGTGCGGGGGGCTTGACTTGAGAACCACAGTGGAAGGTTAGATATATTTAGACGCCTGCGTGTAGACAGAAGCACTGTTTTCTTGATTGTCCTCAAGTTCCCCTGCACAGGCTGTTCCACTGTCTGGGCTGCACCCACCTTGGCACATTGGCTTGGCGTGCATCAGGGAGTGGCCCCGGTCCTCTGCTGTGTCTTCTGCAAGCCCTGGAGAAATAGGCGGGACTTTTTGGCACAGCGAAGCAGCTCTGGCCCAGTACTTCAGGCACTAACAAGAAAAGAGTCTCCCCTCCAAATTCTCAGCTTCAGCTTCACTCTTGGGGAGATTTTCCAGGGCGTGTTTCTAATAGAAGCATTCCTAACCTTCATCCCGGTTCAAGTCTGTGCTCAGTCTTGCTAGTGGGTGGGTTAGTGTCTGCCTTGCTGGTAGCTGAAACCTTAGTGCCCAGCCACACCCTAGGAGCCAGGGACCTCTAAGAACCTTTGTTTGTACACTGTCTCTCTGGTCTCTCTCTTCTGTGTCAGTGGCACCATGAACTCATGGATTTTTAAAAACATTAGATGTGCTGTGTTTTGGGCAGGTGCGTACATTATTTTTTTAATGCAGACTGTTTTTGCTGCTTTGCCCCTAAATTTTCTTACAAGTTTTTATTTTGAAAAATTTCAAACCTGCAAAAAAGTCAAAAAGAATATACAGTGAACATCACATGTACTTGAGTCAACCATTGTTCCTATTTCGCCCTGTTTGTCATCCTCTCTCTCTTTCCCTTTCACCTCCTTAAAGGTGCGCACACACACACACACACACACACACTGTGTCACCCACACCCGTACACAGACACAGTCACTGTTTTCTGATGAAGCACTTGACAATGGTTTGCAGACATCATGACACTTTACCCCAATATAATAGCATGAAATTCTTAAGAGCAATTATATTCTTTTACATAATGAAAATACAATTATCACATCTAAAAACCTAACAGTGATATAATAATATTATGGTCTACATTCAAATCTTTCCCACTGTCCCCAGAGTGGCTTCCTTGCCATTTACCTGTCGTTGGGGAGAGGGTCATGGATCCAGCGAAGGAGGAAATATTGTCTTCGATTGTTTTCACATTCTTAGTCCACTTGCAATTAGAATAGTGCTCCTTTCTTTGTAAAATCCTCCCTCCTTCCTTCCTTCCCGTCTCCCCCTCCTCTCCCTCCCTCTCCCCCTTCTTCACCTCCTCCTCCTTCTGCTTTTGGAAAGCCCAAAGCAGTTGTTCTGTACAGTGTCCCACAGTCTGTGTTTGATTGTTCCTTTCTGATTAGATTCAGGTTGCGCAGTGCTACATTGTTCTGCCTGGTGCAGCTACTCAGGCCTCTGATGTCAGCGTGAACTATTATTGATGATGCTTGGTTAAGGTGGTATCTGCCAGACTGTGGTAAAGATTCTTTTCCTCCCTCTGTAACGAGGAAATAATCTATGGAGTGGAACTCTGAGGCTGAGCGAATCTGGCCCTCCCCTACCCCAGTTTTGTCCTCAGTGCTCTTGTCTGCCTGTCACGCTGGGACTGCAGCGTGGTCATTTTCTGAATCTTCCTTCTGCATGTGAGCAGAAGGGTTATTCCCTGCAGAGTAGCTTTCCCCTCTTTCTGGCCCTTTCTTTCCCTCCTGCTGATCCTTTCTTTTCCCCATCCTTACAAATTTGAACACTGAATATTTTCCCTGCCTTTGGATTGGAATTAGCCATTTCTTCAAAAATGCTTGATTCTTCCTGGAGAGGCTCCAGTTTGAGAAACCAGCACGCATGTTAGGTGTCCTTATGGCCACTGGGATTTCATTACTCCTCAGAATTTTTTCCTCCAATAGGCTGAGCTTGAAATTTAAAATTTTTTTGTGTACTGGAAATCAAACTCAGGACCTTGCACTTGCCGGGCAGGCACTGTGCCACTGCGCTGTATCCCTGGATTATTTTTAATATTTTTAACAAAGGTGTGAAAACTGACCATAAAGAAATAATCAGTCAGATATGATACATTCTACAAGTCACATGGCCTGTATTCTTCAATACAGCCTGTGTCATGAAAAATAAGGACAACCACAAAAAGACAGAGAACGGATCTAGATGAGAAAAAAACCAATCAGATGCAAGGCAGGAGTGGAGATTGGATTCTGAATTGTAAAAATGGGAGGGACCTTTTTGGGAAATTGAAGAAATTTGAATGTGGACCATGCATTAGATGACATTGAATTATTGTTCATTTTCATAAGTGAGATAATAACATTGTAATGATACAGAAGAAAGTCATTCTTATGAGAAGCACTATGAACAATTTAGGATGAAATATGATGAGGTCTGCAAGCTGATTTCAAACACATCAAAACCAGAAAATTACATGTATGTGTATGCGTGTATGTGAGTCTGTGTATGCAGGTATATATATATATTATATATCTGGAGTGAGAGAGAAACAGATGTGGAAAATGAAGACTCTAAATGAAAGATATATAGTGCCTGCTGTACTATTCATTCAGCTGTTTACAGATTTTAATATTTTCACCATAAAAATCTGTGAGTGTGTGTGTGCTGGCAGTGAGGTGGGGAGATGTCCTCGGTTAGAAAGTGACAATGTCCAAAAGACCCTTTACAGACTTTTTTCTAGGTGGTATTAGTAACTTGATGTACTCTTAGTTTCGTTTGTTTTGGTTTTGGTTTTAAGGAATTGATGGATTTCTTCTGGTTGAATAGTTTCATTTTTCAAATATACACAACTTTTATATGGTTCCATGGACAAAATCCAGCAAGGTGAAGAACTGTTGGCTGTCACCCAGGCTCCCTTGTCTCATGCCATCCCTAAAGCTGACCTTTTTAACTAGTTTTAATTTACCCTTCCAGTGTTTCTCATTGCAAATGTGTGTGTGTTCCTCTTTCCCCTCCTTACATAAAAGGGAGACATTCTATACACTGCTGTGCACCTGTATTTTCCCGAACACACGTATCACTATAGGGAGACACGCCTTACTCTTTTCACAGGTGCATAATACTCCTTTGTGTGGAGCTACCATGGCATGTGTAGCCAGTTCCCTACTGACTGGTATTTGAGCTATTTCCAGTCTTTTGGAATAACCGTGGCTACACATCATATTTGTGCCAGTGTAATTCCTAGAAGTGAGATTTCTGGGTCAAAGGGAAACAGAATCTATAATTTCTCTAGAAAATACATCTTTGTTGGATGAGCGAAAAAACTAATGAATGCACTTGATTAAGAAGAGCACAAAGTAAAAGGCTAATATCTAAATGGGGATATAAGACAATTAGGATAAATAAATCTCTTTCTGGAAGAGCTGGTTTAAAACCCTCTGGCATTGTTGTCTCTCATCCAGCAATTTTCATTTTCTTGCCTAAAGAAAGAAGAATTTCTCTTTGCTTGGTAAATTAAACATGGAATTACAAAGTCATGAATTTCAAAGCTGAAATAAAAGCCACCTGGTGCAAACTCCTTATTTTTAACAATAAGGAAACTGAGGCCCAGAAAGGAGAGAGCATGGACAGAAAAGTTAAGAATTCAGTTCAATCCATTGGACACTAAATGGAATATGTGCTTTAGAGTAAAGCATGATACTTGGCTTTAGTTTCTGCTGAGAGTTGAATAAAATCACCCCACAGAAAGCCCCCCAAGTTACTCTACCAACACACTGTGGTTTAGATCTGTGAGAGCTTGACTGTCACAATGACATCACCTTCAACAGAATTCTCTTAGAGTAAATGGGTTTTGTTTCGCATCTTTTGTGGATTCTAGGGCAGTCAGATGTAGTCCTGATGATAAATTGAATCAGGTGGAGGCCTGGCCAGCACATGCATTCTAGCTGATGGTGTGGGTGGTTATGATTGCTGAAGGTGGCCTGAAATTGCATAATCACAGCACTGGCGGTGTTTCTTTTGATTCTAAGCAGGCAGCGTGGAGAAACATCAGTTTAGCCCAGCCCAGAACAAATGGACCTGCCCTTCCTTAAGGCCATCAGTGCGTAACAAGAAGAGTCGCACAAGCCCACAGAGGCACCCACACCATTATGTTGTCCTCCTGTGTCAATGCAGTGATAACCCACGAATCACTATGTGCTCACTTTTTACATCTTTGACCCACCCCTCTGAGCAGCCCACAAATAATGCTGCATAGACTCAAGCCCATTTCCCAGACCTGCTTTTAAAGTTATTTAGGGTACTGGGTAGAAGACAGGACTCCCAGTTAAATTGGAACTTAAAGATTTTTTTAAATTGCAAGCCTGTCCCAATCTTACCAAATTTGGCAATGACTCAGACCATGTCAGGTTTTTTTTTTTTCCTTTTTTTCCCTACGTAGTCTATTTCTTCTATCTGGGAATCACCTTCTCTTTTTGGTACTTCTGATAATACCCATTTCCTAGTGCCCAGATAAAAGCCTAACTCATTCTATAATTGTTTAAATTTACATGACAACTTAATTTAATTGAGGTGATAGGGATTTGGATAGAAAGTTTTATTTCTGAGGGTCCTACATCCTTGCCAAACTTTCTAATGAATCTAAAATCCTGTGTTTCCCAGACTCTATCGTTTGCATATCACTTTCTTGATTTTCCCAATCTATATACCATTCATATTATTAACTTGATTGGCCTTTTCCTTTAAATTGACTCACTTTATTTAAACACCATAAATAGAAAATCAGTATCATTTACTAAGAAAATTGCATAAAAGCAAATGAAGGGAGACATACGTGTTAAGAATACACTACTAGTTTGGGGTGAAGTGTACTTGGTCCTACTGTCTCCCGTCCTCTCCTCCCCTTCCTCTTCAACCATAGAGAAGACTCCAGAAGCCCTTAAAAAGCTCACAGACAAGTCTATGAAATGGGCCTGGCCACCCACTGGCCACTGACCTGGTCAGTGTTCAGTGGCCCGTAGCAGGGTAAGGAACAGTTTGGGGGACTGAGGGAGAGCAGGGAAGGCTCCCTGGAGGGGGGTGTCTGTGAGTTTTGATGGATGCATAGAAGCTTGTAGCAGTTAGAAATGCTGCTGTCTTTTCCTGCCTCAAGAATTGAGCTGGGACCAGCACACCTCCCCACCCCACCGGATAGATGTGATTTCAACCTATCGATTAATTAGAGGCACCTAATTGACGTGAAGAGACATGCTTTCTGCAGCATGGTTATTAACAGGCAGTTGGCTTCACAGCTGTGATCACACAAGAACACTTTTACCCCTAAAGACATCAGCTGAAAGCAGAGTGCAAAGGAGTTGAGGAAACCAAAGAGGCTTCTAATGTAATTTGTTAATTTCCTGCATTTGTCACCTGCACAGCTGTGAGGGGAAAATGGAATATTTTACCAGAAGTTTAAGAGAAAATTAAAGACATACATCCTAATTGTATACAATTAGAGAAGCAATATAATCATTATTATTTTGGTAATTAACAAGCCATTTTAAAAATCACTAGATTAGGACTCAGAAAGCCTGTGGAAGAATTATGTCTGCCTGGTGGCAGCCACCTCATGGCCAGGAAACCCCCTCATTCACTGTGTCCTGTCATCTGTGAAATGGGCACACTCCCTCAAAGCCCTTGCAGAGTGGTAAAATACATTAGCTAGTTCTTCTAGCTTAGCTCTTGGTCATGGAAGTCTAGAAATTGTCATCCACTGACAGTCGTCATTGTCTCTGCCACTCTGAGCCTCATCACAGTTCTCAGACAGGGGTCTGCCTCGCTGGTTTGTGCCTTCCGAGTTTCCCAGAGGTGAACCAAGTGAGTGGTGGAGATGGTGTTCAGACCCAGACTGTCCAAGCTGAGACCCAGAATTCTCACCTTGTACCATACTGCTGGCTCTGTTTGCAGTTTCTTTATTTTCCTCCCATTTTAACTAAAAATAAATTAGAGGAAGTTGTATTTGTTTTCCCATCATCTTTACATAAAATAATGATAGAAAATGATAGCAATGTTGAAGGAGGGAGAAGAGGAGGTAATTTTAAAAATTTTAAGTCACAGAATGCCGGGTATCAAAACAGTTGTACCTTAAAGAGCAAGAATGAAATTACTCTACAATTTACCATTTATAAAGAAATAAAAGCTGTTTCTTACACCGGGTGACAGGCAGTTGGATATTGGTTTTATTATTATTCTTTAAAATGGACATATTTATTTCATATACTTCTGTATATAGTTTCTATTTGACAGAGTTTTCAGAGAAGTTTATGAAAAATGTCTTGTGAAAATAACATATGCATGTAATTTTTGTTTCATATCATCGAATTGAATCATCGTAGAGAATCACAAGCATAATAAGCTACCGATGTAGTATATTTTTTTTCTTTTAAATAAATCGCATCTTTCCTTCTCCCTTTTAAATTAATTGTGCTTTATGCTAGACTAGTGTTTCTCTAAGATGCAACTTGGTTTGTTAGAGAGAGAACTGCACGGTAGGAACAAATACCCGAAACCCTAGCCTTGCCACTTGCCAACATGTGGCCTTGAGCAGGTCAGTTAACTTCTCTGAGCTTAAGTTTCTTCATGTATAAGGCAAGAAGAGTGAGGCCTACTTGGCCTACATTCTAAGTTTTTGTGAAGATCAAAATTAGACAAAAGAAGTAAATATGTTTGGAAATTAAATCAGAACCACAGCAATCTGGGAATGGAAGGGAACTTGGAAAGTTAGCCTTGCTCCTCGGCTAGGGGCTTGCTATGTGGGCCTCAGACTCCTCTTCTGAAAAATGCAGATCATAACAGTGACCACCTTATAGGGTTGCTTTGTACATTCAGTGAGAAAGTGAACACTAAGCGTCTTTGGGCAGTGCTTGACTCCTGATATGTGCTCATTGTTTGATAATTTTGCGGAATCAAAAGATTTAAGCTCAGATTAGCTTTGCCACTTCCCAGCTGTGGGGCCCCAGGCAAGTCACTGCACCGCCGTAGGCCTCAGTTTCCCCAAAAGGAAACAAAGACAACAAAACCTCTTCTCTCCTTCTCCTGCATACTGTTGCGAGTTCCCAGTAAGAATATGGCCCTACAAGGGGTTTGTGATGGCCAGACTGCCAGGTGCCTCTGAGTGAAAAAACTCAACCTCATCCGCAGGAAGGAGTGAGGAGAGTCCCGCTGTGGTTCCACCCCAGGCTTCCTCAGACTCGAAACACCTAAAGCCTTCCAGCGAGTCCATGCACAATGCCTTAGAAGGCGTTTTGTTAGAGCAGGGCTTCAGGAGGAACTCGCCAAACGCCAGGCATTCATTCCCCTCAAACTCAGGAAATGCTTTGCAACCCCTTCATATCACATCAATCTCACGGGCATCTATGTTGTGTCCAAACACTTTTTCGCCAGGGCTTGGGCGTAGCGGTGACCGGGCTATAGCCCTGAAGTGGCCCTGAGTTCCCAACGCACACGGCCCGGTGCCTTTGTATACATCCTGGCACCGGCCACAAACAGTGTTTTGTCAGAAGCTTCCTGAGAAAGTTGTGTTCCATTCAGCTCAGCTGAAAGGGATCTGAGATGACAAATGCCTCCCTCATTTAATTACAGGCACAGTCGGCAAACTCATGGAAAAAGATTAAACCCAGTGGAAAAAAGAGCAAGTCTCAATCACTCTCATTCCCCCAAAGCTGGCCCGAGTTTGTGACCTAGCACTTAGCAACTGTGGCCACCCCTGCTTGTGCTGTCCCCCTGAAAAACGGCTTCTTTATACAGCAGAGTTAATTTCGGCACCCCAAACCAGGTGCAGAATGAATTGCACTTAGGCAAGAATTCATCAGTGCTCGGAGTTTAATAAAAATTGTGAAATTGGGAGATATATTTACATTTTTCATTTAGTTTTGCATCTGTAAAGAGAGGTGAGGCTCACAGCAATTGTCTGAATAAATCAGATTTTTAAAAAATCACCCACCCACTCAATACAAACAAACTCCTTCATCATTTTCTTCTGTTGTTGGCAAGAGACACATCCTTTTTGTGGCTGCAAGGAGGCTTTGTAATCTTTATCCAACCCATCATTTCGGAACTGAGAAGAAGACACACCTCAAAAGGGAAAATGATTTGCTCTTGTTTCCTCCTCACACAGACAAGGTGAAATTAAGGTCTCTCAGCTCCTTCAGTTCCCAGAGCTTTCCACTTCTTTCCACCTGCAGGGGCTTCCTGTTAAAATGACTAACCCCTCAATACGCAGACCCTAAGCTCTCAAAAACATTTTGTGGAAAGTCAGAGCTTCCCCCTGGGCGGGAGACCCTGACAGCCGTCTTCCCAGTCCACGCTGCTGGTTAAGTGTATAATCATGGAATCTTCCAAGACCGTCTTTAGAAACATGCTGTGTTTGAGAGACCCCAAGAAGCCTGGGAATAAATTGCCTCCTCCCTGTTCTATCAAGTTTCAGAAGAAGGAGCAAACCTTAGATTACTGTCCTTATCCGTCTTGAGACTGAGGGGTCTGTGCTGGACTAAGGGAACCAGATGACATCAAAGTATTAGTCCCAGCTGGGCATGATGGTACACACGTATAATCCCAGGATTTGGGAGGCTGAGGCAGGAAAATGAACTACATAATGAGTTCAAGGCCAGCCTGAACTACATAGAAAGACCCTGTCTCAAAAATACATAAATAAATAATAAATATTAGTCTCACCTCCAGGCAGATGTGCATAGTTTATGTCACTTTTCCAGGCCACTATTTCATAAGGTGTAAAATGGATAACTGCTGCCTTATATAATCTGTCAGAAAGTATTGATGACCAAGTCAGACATACGTTCATAAAAACTGTCCTCTGGATCCTACGCACCAGGGCTGGCCAGTTGGATGATTGGTTCATTTCTCTGTCCATCTATTCATCAATCGACCCACTGCTGAACAAGTTCTGCTCTCTGGCATATTAGAGAATAGATTTGCCTATGTGAATGTAGGATGACAAGATAAAAGTCCAGCACCCCCTCCTCCAAAAAAGACTGCATAGGGTCCCCCAGTGCTTGTAGGAACCACAAAACCAGCCTCTATCAACTCCCTGACAGTGGTCCTAATGGTGAGTACAGTGGACTTGCAGTACTGTGGATCCTGGGAGTCTCTCTATCCAGAGTTTTTTCACGTCTCAATATCACCCCATCAAAGCAGGCAGGACACAGCTTACCGTATGATCTTAATTCTGCACATGTGATGAGGTTAAATGACTTGTTCAAGGCTGCACAGTTAGCAGAAGACAGAGTTGAAGTTCAAACCCAAAGTTTTAGAGGTCAGTTCAGGGGTCTGAATGGTCCTCCATCTCTGCCTCTCTGTGCTGGGGTGTTTCTGGAGTTTGGATTGAGGGGAACTGTGTCCTTTCTGAAGGGCTGTGGTTGTGCAGATAGACAGTGTGACCTCATCATATAAATTTCATGCCTCCACTGATAAGTCTCATCATCTTGGGCAAGTTTTTTTCGCCTATTGTGATAAAGTATGTGTCACATAGAATGCACTGTATTAGCTAAGGTGAAAAATTAAGTGTCACGGAGCACAGTCACAGGGTTGTCCAGCCAACATCACCATCTAGTGCAAGAACGTTTTCAGCACCCCGAAAGGAAATCCCCTATCTGTTAAGTGGTCCCTCCCCAGCCCCTCATTACCATCCTCCAGCTCCTGGGAATGCTGATTTGCTTTCTTGGGCAGGCCCGGAATCTCTGGGTCCCAGTTTCTCAGTCAGTCAGATGAAGATAGTCACAGCACCCACCACATCAAGTTGGAAGGACGAGGTAGTATAACTGGGGAGCGCTGGACCCCAAAGGTCTGTAATATTAGGGCACTGGAGCCTGACTTTTATGGCTCAGATGTGGGCTTCTGCACAGGATCATCCTGGCTGGGTAAGACAAAAGACAAGCCTGCTTCTCTCTGACTGTCTCCTGGCTCCAAGGTGGCTGCTCAGCATATGTAATTCCCTGTGAACTAGTTAGTTGATTCTGAGGTTTGAGGGAACTTTGCCACTGCCAAACCAAGAATAGTGCAAAGGAAGCCGTTGGGCACTGTCATCTGTTTGTGATTGGGTAGATATTGGATATTATCACCATCAGGAGTACCTGGCTGTTTGCTAAATAGAGGTGCAAGAAAGGAATATGACTTCAAAACCTCATCTGGGCCTTCAGCGCTCAAGGACCCCTGGGCATCTGCTCCAGAGACAATGAACTCCATCTTCATCCAGGTGCTGCCCGGCTACTGTCTGAGACAAGCAAAGACGTGGGCTGTGGATACTACTGAGTGTCCAGAGGCAGCCAGCGTAAGAGGGGACGGATGATCTCATGGGCAGCCCACAGGGCATGACAGCTGGTACTTCCCAGTAGCAGTTTATGGGTACATATCATGAACCTTTGAAACCATCACACTCATCTGTGCTTAATGGCATCTGAATATTACAAAGCAGAGTTTGGGCCCTGCTATGTGGTTAATTGATTCAGACTAAATTTATTTGTAATTTTTGTTCTATTCTGACGGGACTAACCTGAATTCTGTCTTTGCAATGTTTAAGAATATGAATACTAAATAGATAAATGGGGGAGGCGGTTGGCTAGCAGTACCCAGTGAAACATGTTCTATCGTTCCTTTGAGACTATCAAGACATGGAGAAGAAAACACATACAAACACAAAGAAACGAGAAACTGTAAGATTCACTGACATTTTGGATGTTTGTAAACATCACTAATTATAAAGTAGGTGTTTCTGGATTGATAAAATCCTAAATTTTGCCTCCTCATATTCCAAACCTTACCTCATAGATAATAATTGTCCTAGCAGGCAAAATTTACTCTCTCCCTCCATAATCTGAGTTAGAGATCCAGTACTTACGTTATTGGAAACTTGAACAGTTATATCTCTACCTCATGGCTTTCAATTTCTGAGGCAACCGAGTTTTTTTTTTCTTTTCATATATATTTCTAAATTCAGGGTTATAAATCCCTAGGAAAAAAACTGGATATGAAAAAGAGGAAAAAGAAGTGCAATGCATTCTGGGAAGTGAGGCTTTGTGAGTGGGTAGGAGGAAAACTAGCAGCAGTGCATGATGGGAACTTAACATGCAGTGTTGATCCAAAGTGTTAGAAAACCAGGCATTGAGAGTAAAACATGATATCATCTTAATGTAGACCAGCATAAAGTGAAAACCTAGTGGACATCAAAAATTGTTGCAGCTGGGCATAGAGCTCAGTGGCATAGTGCCTACCTGGCAAGTACAAGGTTGTGAGTTTGATTGCTGGTACAAAAAAACAAAACAAAACAACAACAACAAAAAAAAACTGTTCCAATACTTATACTTTGGTTTTCTAAGCAATATTCCCAATTGTAATATAAATAGGAAACTGGGCCAAGAATGGACCATATATTATGTCTTTTGATAAGCCGAGTCTGAGAAGACTTGCCTTGCTTTTGAAGGTAAGTACACTAAAAACACCTCTGAAAAAGTACCTTAGAAATAAACAAAGGAGCACAATACCCAGAAGCAGCAGCAGAAGAGTCCACCTCTGAAAACGATGTATTGCAGGATAAAGAAGAGTACTTTAGGAAGATACTTGTCCTCCTCAGTCCTACACAAAACGCAGTCTCAGAAATAGCTTGAGATAAGAGGATGAGGAAAAGGGATGTGATCATGAGAAATGAATAGGAAACTAAAATTGTCAATAACACACTAAAACTTCTTTAGAGTCAATAAAGCTGCTACAAAGCAAGTCAGGCACTCGGGTCAAAGCGCCTGGGTGGCTAAAATGCTACACATGGCTGCTCAGCTGCATCCCAGTCCAAGAGCTGCAAGATCAATAGGGTGCAGTGATGCTTTGTCTCCGAAAACTAACAAAAATTAGGACTTCGGATAATGCCCAATATTGGCCAAGATGTGAAGAAATGAGAATGCGCTATAGCTTGGGCACTTTACCAGAAAATAGTGAAAGTTAATATGCACATGGCCTATGATAAAATCAACAGAATAAGTTAAGATGTTTTCTAGAGTGAAAGAACGAAGACCAAGAGATAAGATAGTGAACAAAATATGACATATATGGGATTTGAAGAATAGAGAAACATTTAGACAATCAAGTGTTCCAGTGGAGAGAAATAAAAAATATAAGTGTATTTTGTACAAATGTAATATATGTCATACACTAAAATATCACATAAATATGTGTTACAAACATTACATTAAATATGTACAATATAAGTATATATTTATTAAAATGTAAATATATTTTACAGTTATATACCTATAAAATACATTAAATATTTATAAATATATTTGTGTTTTGTACATACATTTCTGAGTTAGAAAACTTGAGTATATATAATGAAACACTCCTGGAATCTCAGATAACATCAAGAGCACCACAGTCAGTTCTGTGCTGGCATTTTTTCCCTCAATTTCAAGAATAAAAAATCCTTCAGACATCCAAATACAGAAAACCTGGTACCTACAAATTAAGAGTGATTAAGCTAGCCTCGGATTTCTTCTCCACGCCATTGTGTAAATGAGAAAAGAGAAGTGAGAATTTTATATCCAGCCAAGTTTCACCATGTGTCAAGGCAATAAAGGGCAGAGTCAGCAAGTTTTCAAGCCCCTACTTTCTTCAGAATATCAGGAGCTGCTCCATCCGGCTTGACGCGAAGCAAGAGCAGTGCATACAGCCAGAGCAGGAAAGAGTAGCTGCAAAGTTGAATACCAAGGGGAACAAAATGAAAGCATAAAAGATGACTAAGATGGTCAGTACGATGATAAATGCAAGACCAAGTATTTATTATAGCAATAAACATATAGATTTAAAATTCTATCCCTGTGCTGCTTTCAAGAAACATAGTTTAAATAATCTTCGTAGAGTATAAGCAACAAGAGAATCAAAACTATGACAGGAAAACACAAGCAGAAATAAAAGAAGGGCTGCAATATTAATAACAAGCAAGGTATATGATAAATGTTTCAACTCTTAATTCACTCAATGAGTATCTATTACATATCTACTATTTACACTAGACAAGAATATACATTACTGTATATTCATCATAACTGTGGTTATGATGAATATTTATGCCTCAAACATAAAATCAAAGAATATGGAGCAAAATCTGTTGAGATACACAGAGAAATGATCAGGGACAATAGAAAAAACCTTAAACCTCTCAGCCTTTCATAGACTGACTCAACAGAAATATGAAACATATGGTTAATTATATTAGCTTGATTATATCCATTATGCATTAACTTGTCTAATAATGAATTCTGTAGCCTACAAATCAGGTTGCATCTTTTTTCTAGCCACTGAAGAACTTTGACAAAAGTTGTTTGTGTAAAAGGCCACTAACAAAATCTCAATAAATTCTCAAATCGGAAATGGTATAGGCCAAATTCTGAAAACAATGCAATAAAACTAGATATAAAAACTATACATTAAAATTTAGGATGCTCTCTGCAATAAGTCCTTGGGAAGGGATTAACTGGAAGCTTCAGTCACAGTCTGTTCACAGACTAATTTGGTCTTGTGAAATAAGGCAGCGAGCCCAGAAGCGTGGGTCTTCCAGTCAGGGTGCCAACGCTAGCCCTGGTATTGCTGGATGCTGGGGGAGGAAGGCCTGGGGCACACGCAGAAGCAGCTGGGCAACCAGCAGGTGGAGAAAGAGCACTGGGATAAGAGTCCTTTAGACGTCAGTTCGAGCCCTGCTCCCCCTAGTATTTGGTGAAATCTGCGCTTTACTCCATTTCTAGGCTGCTGTCTTCTTGTTCAAAACCAAGGGAGTTGGTCTGCACCAGTGGTTTTGAGACTTTCCTGGGCACCACGCTTACCTGGAAAGTTTTTAAATAATACTGCTGCTTGGGCTCTGTGCCCAGAGGTTGGAGTGGAACCAAATGATCAAAATGTTAAAAATCTGTCCAAGTGATTCTAGTGTGCAGCCAGAAAATAGAACCCCAAAGCCAGATGATTTCTCAGATTCCCCCCAGTTCTGAAATTCAGCAGTCTGCGATGTGTCTGCACTCTGCCCATGGAGGAAAGTTTTAGGAGGCTAAAGCCAGAGATACAGTAATACACAGCAATCTAATCAGAGTGTGCATTATCTCAAATGGTGCAGAAAATATCAGCACCAGTTAATATTTTGCACCCAACATGATCTAGACCTGGGGCACATATTGTACTCCAAGCCCATTGTAAACACAATGGGCCATTTATTCACTGAACAGTAACCACTGTAATTACCTACAGGGCAAACATATGAGGTTGTTCGAGCGACAATTAATTGTGGACCTGGAACTAATGGGACAATAACGGTAAAGTATCAACCAGAGTGTGATTCAGAAATCACATCAGAAAACCAAGATTTTCCAAATTGCATTAGATAAGCATTTTTGGGGATGCAATGGTATACGTAATATCCCCAGGTCCTGAACTAGCTGCACCCAGATTTTTCTGATTGTTGCCTCTCACACTGGTGAGCGAGGAGGCTCGCAGTGTGGTGTTAGTCCTAAAAGAAGAATCACAGATGCTAAGCATGAGGGGATTAGCGAGCTGCTCTTTCTTGATACCCTACACCTCCAGGCAGGTATGCAGACCTTGTTTGGATGGTAAGACCCTCTTTGTGAGTCTGAGGGAAGCCATTGATGTTTTCAGAGAGATGGGTAAGTCTGTAAGCACCTACACACCCACACAAACTTTTCCCTACAGGTTTTTAGGGGTTCATAGGTTCACTAGGTTGTTTGCATACCTCCAGACAGGAATCTCACTATTTCTAACGGCAAACCTCCCACTATTGGACAGCTCTGAAGGTGAAGGCTCTTCCATGCATCCAGCTGGAAGTTTACTCACTAGAGATTCTTCCTCTTGGTCTTTATTCTGCCAGAATCTTTTTAACAGCAAATTTGCTGTTGATCCCACCCAGTCTTGGGCATCCCTGTCTCTGTGGGGATCTTAGAAACTGCCCTTTCTAGGTGCTCTCTAGCTCTAGATAATGGCTGCTGGGCTGTTTGTTGCATGTTCAACTCCGACAGATCAGACCTGTGGGGATCCCTGGGGAGTGGACCCAGGTAATCCAGGAGTCCTCGGCAGTGGTTGTTTGCTCTCTATCTAGACTGGGGAAACGGGAACGAGTCTGCTGCCTGACCTCCCAGGGTCTTGGGCAGTAAGAGCTTTCGAGGTGGTAGAAGCAGCACTAGAGTAGCTTCTTCTGGGGCCTGGGGTGCTGGGATGTGGCTTCCCTGGGTGCTGAAAGTGGACCTGAATGTATCATACCTAGAGCTGCTGCCGAGACAGATGAAGGCTCGGGAGGAGATGAAAGACAGCAAAGACTGCTTGAGTCAGCTGTGCCCTTCCCCATCAGAGATGCAAATGAACAAGAAAAGGGAGGGAAAGAGAGAAGAAGAGAAGAGAGATCCATTTAGAGCAAACTACTGAGGAATTTCTTTCATTTTCTCTGAGTAGGAAAGGCCTTTTAAAAATTATTGTACATTCACAATACATCATAGTTATAGTCACCTTGGGGACTGGCATATGGATTAGCATATCTTGATCATTTTCAATCCCTTTAAGTCCTTTTTTAAAAATTGTACTTTATTTTAAAGGGGATAAAATTAAACACAACAAAACAGAACAAAATGGGACATAAGAAAGCATAAATTTCAAAGCTAGACAACCAGAGATCTTCACTATCTATCGTATTGTCTCTTGTTTTCTTCCAAATAGTTGTCCGTATCTCCAGCGCCCCAGGTCCCAGCATGGCACGGGTCTCAGGAGACACTGGTGTGCCCCTCTCTGGGCCAAAGCCTGCCATGCTCACAGCCGCTCACCAATCCCTTTAACTCCTTAAAACCCCCTTTTCCCTTCCCATCTCCACATGTCTGTGTTTTTGTTATCTTCCATCTCTTCTTTAAGTCTTCCTCTTTCTTCTTTCTTTCTTTCTTTCTTTCTTTCTTTCTTTCTTTCTTTCTTTCTCTTTCCCTCTGTCTGCCTGTTTTAGATTTCTCATATAAGAAAAACTATGCATAATTTACCTTTTTCTGACTTATTTCACTTAACAGTGTGATCTCAAGTTCTATCCATTTTCCTGCAAATAGCATGATTTCATTCTTTTTATGGCTGAATAGTATTCCATTGTGTGTGTGTGTGTGTGTGTGCGTGCACGCGCATGCATTTTGGGATTTTGTTTTTGTTTCTTTGAGACAGGGTTTCGCTATGTAGTTCAGATTGGCCTTTGATTCACTACAAGTCTGAGCTACCACGCCCAGCTTATAGCACATTTTCTTCGTCTCTTGATGGGCATCTAGGCTGTTTCCTGAGCTTTGTTATTGTGAGTTGTGCTACTAAAGCATGAGTATGCAGGTGTATTACTATAATATGATGTGGTTAACTCTTAGCACAAACCTTTCTAACTATGATATAAATCCTGAAGATGTAAAAGAGAAAGATTTACAAATTCAACCACAGTAAAAGAAGAAAAACACGTCTATATGGTAAGAGACATTATAAGCAACTTTGAAAGACAAACTGGGCAAAAATAAGCAACTTATGCCATGAAGGATTACCTTTTCTATAAGCACATAAGGAAAACTAATAGTCAAATTGGAAAATGGGCAAAGGCTGAGAACAATTACCAGAACTACAAATTGCTCTTAAACCTGGCAAAGGAGATTCAGTCTTACTCATGGTTAAGATAAATGCAAATGAGAACTGCAGTGAGGTGCCATTGCTCACCACCGCACTGCAGAGATCAAAAAGGTTGTTAAGGACTGAGGACGAGGCGGGGAAAGGAGAACAGAGAGCTGGAGAAATGTCAAGGAAGTGATGACATTTAAGTGGGCCTAGTAGGACAGGATAATTAAAATCCAATTTAACAACTTACTGGCACTTAAAAGAAAAAGAAGAAATAATAAAGGGAAAGATGGACAGCTTTGACTACTGAGTATAAATTAAAATATGCACACACAAACAGCTAAGGCAAACAAACAGATATTTGCAGCAACTATAGAGGCCTGAGTTTTGAATGCCATCTGTATGAGTTTTCATTAAATTCGATTGAGAAGTATTAGAATACCACTCAAAAAACAAAGGAAATGAAAAAACCATTCCTAAAATAAATAGAGCATGCTTATTGTTAACAATTGCATGGAAAAAAGTTCAACATGACGTGTAACCATGAATGCAATGATTCAGTTTTTAAAATGATATTCATCATAAAATTAGATAGAGAAATGTTTTGTTTTCTGTTGACAAGAATGTGGAAAAATTGACGCTCCAGTTGTACCCAACAGATATGCAAACTGATGCAGTATTTTTTGAACAAGCATAAAGACTTTAAGGGTGTGTCTTGTCTTTTTTGGGGGGGGATTTTACACCACAAACTCTATTTTATGAAAACATCCTGAAATACAGAAAAAGATGCCTTAGACTAATAGGACAGAAAGAATGAAAAATAATGACAAATTAGAAGCAATCTAGATGCTTTCAAACGAAAGATGATCCAATAAACAGAGACATATTTATATGCTGGAATATTACATAGCTATTAAAATATTCACAAGGAAATTTTGAGCTACTTCATAATTTTTTTTTTTTTGTATTAGGGATTGAACTCGCGACCTAGCACTTGCCAGGCAGGCACTTATGCCGCTGAGCTAAATCGCCGGCTCACAAGGAATTTTTGACATGATGGTTAAAATGCTTACAGGATTTAGCAAAACACTCCTATTGGACATGGAGAATGATCTAAAAAAAGTCAGTAAAAAGGCAAAATCACTTTGCACAGAGAAAGGACAGGAAAGACACAGACAACATTAAAGGTGGTCCTTTGGGAAAGAGTGAATCACTGATTAATTTTTATTACCCTTCTCTTTATTTTGTACTTTTAGACCTGCTCTTCAATGGTGATGTATTACTCTTATAGGAAAAGGCTTCGAAAATTTCCTTCCCCATCTATTTGTGTTACAAATAGATGTCTGTGTCACAGGTGTCTGTGCTGTTAGGAAGGTCCTGGGGGTCCCGGTTAAATGTGGGTTCTCTTTTGTATCTTTTCAGCTTTCCTTTGCTGCCACCACACCTGTCCTAGCCGATAAGAAAAAATACCCGTATTTCTTCCGGACGGTGCCCTCCGACAACGCGGTGAATCCAGCCATCCTGAAGCTGCTGAAGCACTACCGCTGGCGGCGCGTGGGCACGCTCACCCAGGACGTGCAACGCTTCTCTGAGGTAGGCGCCGCCCGCCTGGCTGCAGGGCACCCGCTAGCACCCTACTGGGCAATGATCCGTGGGAGCGGGCGGGAGCAGGACCTCAGCTGTTTCACCGGTGGCAAGAGAAAGCTGGTGGCAGATGGATGCATGTAGGGCACTGTTGGGAGCCCACATCTTAGCCTGCACGGGGGTAGGACTCCCCTTCTTCTGGGTCTCAGTCCCGCAAGGTGCACGGGCTTGTCCCTATTAGTGACGATGGAGCAACTTTCTATGATAATGTGCCCCCCAAGAGAAGAGTCCGGGGGAAGACCTAGCTTGGAACCACAACTTCTAGTCATCTTGACTTGTGTGGCTTTTTGCTTTTTGTTTTGTTTTGTTTTGTTTTGTTTTGAATAATGGCTTACACTCACACATAAACATATGAGGTCTTGTTTTGTTTTGGAAAAGAAAAGTCTAAAACATGTATGGTAAGAAAGTAAAATTCATTGCTGTCTTAACTTCTCGTCCTACTTTCTTCGATTCTTCTGTTTTCAATTTGGTATTCATCTTCCTGGAACCTTTTAGGTATGTAAGTTTAAACCCAAATGACTTCATACTATGCATATTTTACTTTTTTATTTGCTTTGCAACCAGTCTTGGAGGCCCTTGATTGCCTTCATGTTTTAAGGAGGCATAGTGGCCAGTCAGATGGCTGTATGGAAGCAGAGTACTACACCCCAGAAATCTTCACAGGCTTCAGAGGTCGCAGCCAACACCTTCGGGCCTAGGTGTGCATCTTGAGCCTAGGTTTCCAGAAGTTGGCATTAGTGGACCATTTAAAAATTTGAAAGAAACTGATCTCTAAGAGGGCTGTTCTATTTTTGAGTTCCACCAATGACCCTTAAAAATTCCCATTTCCAGTCTTACTAACTTAGGGATAGCAGCAAATGTTTAAAAAGTTATTCTCCCTTACATAAGTGCAAAGTGGTCTGCTTTTTCTTGTTTGTTTTATACTTTGCTTTCTCTTCCCATGTGTACCCTTTATCCTTAGGGCCTCCCAAAAAAGCAAGACAGCCTAGGTATGGTGCGCAGCCCAGGTGTCTCCACCTGTTGGCCAGGGAGGTAAGGGAAGACACACGCCCTCCTGCCAGCCCAAGAAGGGAAAAAAGCCCAGGCAGGTGGTGACAGAGGTGGGGCAGCGTGCACCGTGAATCTCCAGCCCTGGTCTCCATCTCAGCTCTGCACCTCGGTTCCTGAGGCTCTTGTCTTCTATGGGTAATAGAGGCCACTCCACCCTTGGCTCTGTGACCTTGGAGAAGCCACTGTACTTCTTTGAGTTGCAGTTTCCTCCCCCTGGAAGTGAAATAGAGATAATAACCCTGCCCTGAGGGGCTTTTGTCCACTGAAAATGGATTTAAAAGAGCTTTATAAATGGTGAGGTTCGTGCATAGACTGGGATGTTTTTAGAGGTGCTTGGAAAGCGGAAGCATTTGGCCCCAGTTGTGAGTGGTATCCAAACAAGGCAAGCCATCCTCAGCTCCCACTTTTTTGCTTCTCAGCCCAGGGGACTTGTCCTCCGGTGGGAGCAACTCATTGCCAAACCTTGAAGATGCTTTCACTGGCCGACTGCCCTTTCCAGAGCAGTGACAAATACTCTAAAATGAGCATGAGATAGGTTCACAGTGGGGAATAAGGAGAACCAGAACCCTGGTCCCATTAACACCTGACCTTGCAGTGGTTTGTGGAGCCTGCTTCTTTCTAATAGCATCTTTTCTATCGCTGCCTTAGATACCTCCAATAATCTCCTGATTCATAGAAGGGGAAACTGAGACCCAGAGAAGTAAAGAGAGACAGCTCATGGTTTCACAGCATGTCTGGAGTTATGAAACATGGTCCATGGAAAGGTCAGCACTGAATCCCCAGTTCAGACTTCCTGACCCTCTTTCCATCTGTAACTTCCCAGCATCCTATGGGGCTACCTGCAATAGCCTCAGAGTGTTGACATTTCCATCAGGCTTCGCCTAAAGGGGATAAATTCTTTGATGTTGGCTCAGTGCTTCTTAGACACCCCAACACCCTCACAATCAGCAGCCCTGTAGGGAAGAGTAAGGGTTCCTATTTTGCAAGTGGGGAAGCTGAGGCTTGCAGGGCTGGCAGCTGCTTGCCCCAGGACACGTGCTGGTAGAGTCCGGCCTGACCCTGCAGGCTGCTGGTCAGTGTTTTCTCTACTATGGATCATCACTGGGATCAGGCACTGACAATTAGGTGTCACATCTCTGATCCTTGCATGGCTGTGTTGAGGCTGTCTCTGAGCATCTGTGTGGGAATCCTCTTTCCCCAAGGATAGGCTGGTGCTCGGAAGTATTGCTGGCAAAGACCCTCAGCCCAGCTGACTCTTCTTTGTGCCCAAGGGCTTTGGCTTCCCTCTCCTGATGTCTGGCCTGCATCTCTGGAGCACAGCCCTGGAAATGTGCCAGGGGCTAACAGCTTTTTGTGAGTGCAAAGGAAACTAGATTCCTTTTATGAAACTGGTCGATCAACAGTGTCAAGCACTTCTGTTCCAAACCAATGCACTAGAAGGAATGTCAAGTGAAAGCAATCCTGAAGTTAGAGGGACAAGGAAGGACCTTACTCGCACGGAGCTTATTGCAGTGGCCTTGTCACCTGAAAGGAGTAGAGGGCGGGGGCCACCCAGCTTTGGGATCAGCTGCTCCCTCAAGCACCAGTACCTTAGAGTCAAGCCTAGTCTCCGAGGGCCCAAAAGCTGCTCCAGACGTGGATCAGATGAGCTGCCTTTTAGGCGCAGCTTTGGCGAGGGATGGCTGTGTGACCTTCAGCAGTTCACCTTGCCCTTGTGAAGCTTAGACTTAGAACTATTTGGGGGCAACTATGACTGAAAAGATTGCTGCACCCAGGCCTCTCTGGATCAAAGATTTAATGAACTGGAAGAAGGAAGGGCTTGGGAGCCTTTGCCTGGCAAGGGCTGTGTGACCCCAGATGTTCACCTGGCAGAGGTCCAGTTCTCTTTTCTGTAAGATGGGGACATGTCCCCTTACCTCTCAAGCACTGGGAGATGAGAGCTGTAGGTGAGAAAAATATGGTAAATGAAAGACTTCTGCCTCTGAGATGCTCATTCAGTAGCCACGCACTGCTCTAGTGATTCATGGCTCCAACTCTGGGAATGCTAACCCATCCACTCAGAAAATGACCTGGCCTCCCGTGCACCGCACTGTGTGATGCCTGCTGTGCTGTGGAGGACCGAAGATGAGTGGACAGGGCCTCGGGTCAGTGCAGCTCCAAGCTCCCTGCACTGCACTCTCAATCTGGCTGCTCACTAGAATCACCAGAAAAAAATTGGGTTTTTTTTTCCTTTGTTAAAAAAATCCAAAATAAAATTTTAAGTTGGATTTCTTTTTCTTTTCATTTTCCTCACCTTTAACAACTTGGCGGAGATATAATTTACATAGCGTACATTTCATAACGCACGGTTAGTGTACTATTTAGTTATTTGTAACACATCTTCATGGGTAGGCAGCCATCATCACAGTCCTGTTCCACAGCCCTCCCATCACTCCACAGGCCCCCATGGTCCACGGTGAGTCCCAATCCTCACTGCCAGGCTGGTGTGTTCTCTATTTCTCGCCTGCCCTGGCAATTCCGTGTAAATGGAGTGATACAGCACACACACCTGCCAGGTGTCTTCCTCACAGCACAGGGTGCTGGAGGTTTGTTCGTCTTGTGGCATGACTGTTTCTCTATACTACTAAATAGTACTCCTCTGGCTAGAACACCTTTTAGACTCACGGGGCACCTTTAAAAATCCTGATGTCCAAGCCACACCCCAGAACCATGACATTAGCTGGCCCCCATGTTAGGTCTCCAAGCTCTAAGGCGAGTTCCAGCCTGGGAATTACTGCCCTGATCATTGACTCAGTCTGTTCCGACTGGGTGATGACGCCCCCTGGTGGTGGGTACCTTTGAGCGCCGAGCACTTTGCAGCTCCAGGACCTGACTGCCTATCAGCAGGCCTAGGGCTGTGGACAGAGCAGAAAGGGTGGAGAGAGGACTTGTTCCAGTGTTGGGGTTCTGATGGTTGCAACGCAAAGGTGGAGGTGCTGGGGAGGTCAGGGCACGCTGAGAGAGAGGTCCCTGGGGCCTGGGGTGGGGCACTGGACAGGCGGGCAGTCTGGGGGGCTGTGGGAAGTGGAGCTCTGGAAGGCTCCGTGGAGACTGAGTGTAGGAGTGAACTGGAGGGAAGGAGGGTGTGGTCAGAGGTAGAAGGGTGCAGGACTGAGGGCCAGGGCTGGGGTCCAGGCTAAAATGGGGGGAGGTAAAGGTCACTAGGATGAGGGCCATGGAAACATAAGACTAGAGCACCTTGTGCTGCCCACAGGACTGCTGCAGGCCCAGGATGGAAGCATGGAGGGCCAGCAGAGGACAGGGGTTGGGGGCTGTCCCCCAGTTCAGCTCTTATAGCTACCAAGTCATCTTCACCAAGTAATTCGCTTGGTTTTTAATTCTAGGACATGGCCAGCCTTCAGAATTTCTTTAGACAAATCCCTTGCTCTCTTTGAGTCTCTTTCCCATTCTGAAGGTAAGGAGGGAGGTGGAACAGCTGACCGGAAGGACCTCAAAGACTTGGACTCCAAGTAGGAGCTCCCAGAGGTCTGGCCATTGACCCTGGTCCTGCCTGGCCGGGGTATGATTGCGGGAATTACTTAATCACTTTGTGCCTCGGTTCTGATCCATATTTTTAAGACTTTACCCTTTTTTAAAAGCAGTTTTAGAGTCACAGAAAGATCGAGAAGAGGGTACAGAGGTTTCCTATGTCTCCCCCACCCCCACACATGCATTATCCACATCCCCCACCTGGGTGACACATTAGTTACAACTGATGAACCTACACTGACACATCACAATCACCCCGAGTCCAGAGGTTACTTTAGGGGTCACAATTGCTGGCTCATGTTCTGTGAAGTTGAAAAATATGTAATGACATGCAACTACAATTATAATATCATATAGAGTATTTTGACTGCCTAAAAATCCATACTAAAAACCCATACTATTCTCCATAAGGAAGAATGCTGCCTTTCCAGATTGGCTGCTTTTATTAATGAATAGACATTTAACTCCTCCGTGTCTTTTCTTAGCTAAATAGCTTGTTTCTTTTTCAGTGCCGAATAATATTTTATTGTCTGGGTATACTGTAATTTTTTTTTTACTTGATTACCTACTGCAAGGCATCTAGGTTACTTCCAAGTTTCAGCAATTAGGAACAAAGCTGCTGTAAACATCTGTGTGCAGGTTTTGGTATAGACATAAGTTTTTAGCTCCTTTGGGTAAATACCAAGGAGCTTTATTGCTGGATCATATGACAAGCATACGTTTAGTTTTGTAAGACATTGCCAAGCTGTCTTCCAAATGGCTATGCCATTTTGTATTCCCACCAGTAATGAGGAGTTCTCGATACTCTGACCCCTGCTAGCATTTGGTGTTGTCAGTGTCCCAAGTCTGGTGACTCTAAAGCAGCTGTATGTCACTGTCATTTTAATTTGCATTTTCCTACCGACATAGGATTGCGGTTTGTTCTCATATGCTTATTTTCCATCTTACTTTGCGGCGCATGGGCATAATCAAGTACCTACTACCTCTCAGGGTTGTGAGGATCAGATGTGTTAGGACACTTAAACCACTAAGGAAATAACCTGGCTCGTCAAGAGCACTGGGTGAGGGCAGCAGTCATTTCTGTGATCATCTAGAGTCTGTTTCCTCCTCCTGTCACTGTTCCCATTCAGGAGCCCCTGGGTGGCAGAATTTCTGTGCCCAGCAAAAGTGCCACTCCCCTCTTTTTCTCCTCCCTCTGGCCAGGCTCTCAGACTTCCTGCCGCCTGGTTCTCAGTGATCTGAAGGCTTATGGGGCTGACTTTTCCTTACCTGAGACCTCCCTCGAGTGGCAAGACCCACCAAGGCCCTTGATCTGCCAGCGACAGAAAGGTCGCCATCTGCGGAGTTTGCTCTTCAAAGCACCTGCCCTTTCAGGCTCTCCAGGGCCCCACTTGGCTGTAGAATCTTCTCCACTTGCCAAGTAGCCATACGGCCCACAGCAGAGGTCTATGGTGAACTCTTCTAAAGTTGCTGCTTGCTCTTTCAGACCATGAGCCTGGGAAAGTCCCCTGCAGTGGACGGCAAGGAGACCCCATTTTGTACAGACGCCAGGGGATCACCCCCTGAGCAACAGCCAGCCCCCTAGTGTGGCGCAAGAGGCCTTTCTGGTCCCCAAGGCCACTTTCTCTGTCTCACCTCTGGTCACTTCCACCTCTGCCCTGCCGATCCGGCCACATCTCTATGTCTGCCCTCTCTCTGTAGGACCACCCTCCCCACTTGGCTGCCCCCTCTTTCCAGCAGGGTCAGGTGAGCTGCCGACTCTATGCTCACTACCCTGGTGCCTGTCCTTAGTGCCATGCAGCGTAAGACACCACCCGCTTCCCCATCTTTCCCCCATCGCCTGCATCGCCTGTCTGTGTCCCCTCCCCATGCGGAGTGTCCGGTCCACAAGTGGGCAGTAAGGGCGGGGTTCGGTAAAGGATTTTTCTGTCTATTTGGTCAGATTCTTAGGGGCAAATCCAGTGATTTCTTCTTTGTCACCCCCAGTCTGCACCTGCGATGGCAACACGAGCACAAGAGGCACAGAACATCCCAACCCTGCCATCTGCCCTTGTGCCAACTTCATCCTCTGTCCAGACTGCCTCTTACCCAGAAGTCACCAGGGCAACAGGGAAGAAGGGAGGAGCCAGCAATGACAGGATGTGGGACTAGCACTGCTGTCGTTTCTTAGCTTGTCTTTTTGGGACATGACATTGTTTATTGGTGGAGATTCCTCTAGGGCTCTCAGTGGCAAGTTCTAGGCCACCCACAGAAAGTAGCGCTGCCAAGAACTTGCCATGTGGTAACTTCTGGGTGATGTTGGAGTGGGAGCTGGGGATGTGCCTGCTGTAGTTTCTGACTGGGTGCTTTTTCCTGAAGGTTCTGAGTGGTACCTGGCTCAGCCGTATCAGCAGCTTCACCTTGGTCCTGCCCCAGATCTGAAGAGTTAGACATGTGAGAGGACTCAGAAGTCTGGCCGCTGCTTGCTAGAGTTAGATACCCACTATGTCGGAGGTGAGACCACCAGGCCCTAGGCCCACTTTTCCTCAGAAAAGGACCGTATACACCATGGCCTCTTCCTGCCTCAAGCTTACCTAGGCTGCCAGAGTTTCTATCACGAAGAGACAAGAGGGACTCTAGAGAGCTCAGATTTAATCTAGTGCCCCACCTTCACCCCAACTTTTATCTGTGGCCTAAACCTGCATCCTCCCCTTTTCTGTGCTTACCTCTACCTCAGGAAGGGATTAGACTTTCAGGGCAGCCAGCAACAATGGATACATATCTGTCCCACCCCCGGGTGGCTGTTGTATCCTCTGGCATCTTTGGGGAGGTAGGTTCCTTATTTCCCAGAGTACGACATAAGCATGGGATATATTTGTGCAAGTTTAACTGTGCTACATTTATGTTTTATAGGCTAGAAAAAAATCATCACTGGCTCACATTCTGCACTTCATGGATATTGTTACTTAGGGTGGGACTCGCTGTAAGAAGTGAGACAGATTAAAGGAAAATGCAGAGTTAGTGGTTCCATGGGTGGTGTGCATACCTGGTGAGACGGCCCTCGAGGTAACCAGACTGTTGAAATTTGGGGACCACAGACACAAAGACTTCTTGGCCACCTGTTCGTTTAACTTGGGTAGTGGGCCAGGGGTGAGGAAGGGGGTTCTCTGCTCTCCCGTCCCTATAGAGGTGGAGAATCTGCCTGAGGAGAACCACTGGCTGTCAGATCCAGTGCCCTGTCATCCCAGTGGCAGCATGTACACACCCAGGGCCCTTGACCAGGTGTGGAGGGTGTGACTAGGTCTACAGAGGAAGTTGTTAGGGCTTTTATCTAGATGCCCCCTCAAAGCCACATGCAGTCATAGGTGGGGCTTTCTCAGAGGTGACTGAATCTAGAGTGTATGATGCTGGGATTAAGGGTATGTGATTATGAAATCAGTCCACTGATTGGTTTGGTACCGCCCTAATCCCCATCACCTTAATAGAGTATAAAAAGGGCAGAAAGAGGCTGCTAAGGTCCCTTGCTTGTCTTTCTGCCTTCTGCCTGCCATGAGCAGTTTCCCCTCTGCCACACCATCCTTCCTTGGAGCCAGACGGCTGTGAACTGAAATCTCTACAAACTGAACCAAACAACCCGTTCCCCCTTTAGTTTTGAATGTTGAGTATTTTGCCTCAGCCGTGAGAAAAAGTGACTTAGACAGAGGCTTAGCTTCGCATTGATTGCTGGGGTTGACCTCAGAACTAGGAACATGGGGAGAATCCCGGTATCAGCTCCAGAGGTGACCGTGTCCTTACTGCAGACTGCACGGATCCTGGAACACAAAGGTGAGGGAGAGAGTGTGCCTTCTCTGAGACACTCCCTGGGGGAAACTGGCCGTCTACAGTGTCCTCAAAGGCCTCACAAAGACGCTTCCTGGTGCCTCCTGCAGCCCTGGGCTGTGTTCCCAGACACAGAGCAGCCCTGTGAAGCAGGGCTGGCTCAGGACACTTAGGGTAGGCGAGTGTCATTGTCACGTCATCCACTGCCATTTTTTGAGTGCCTACTGTGTGTAGGTGATTATACCCAGTCAGCCAGCACTGTGCCATCTATTTTTGAGAACTCGTTTGGGGCAGTGTATGACTTTGTCAGGATCTGACAACCAATAGATGACAGGTATGTATGTGAGCCTAGAAGGAAAGAGGCCAAGGGTCTGGTGATAGCATCCCCCCACACCACCCCAGGAGCAAGAAGGTACACGTATAGGGCAACAACCTATCTCATGAGATCTGATCGTCCCTTGGAGCTCTTGGCATAGCACTCAGCATGTCATTTGTATTCCTTTCCCAGCTCCTGGATCTCACAGCCCAGTAAACCCTCCACGCCTGCTCCTACAGTTCCTCCCAGGATCCCTTATCATGCTTGGTCCTCCTGGCTGACAGCACAGTGCATCTTGTCTTGTGTAGATTCTCCAGAGCTATTCCGGGACTTTCTGGCTGTGGTTCCCCCCAAAGCCTATTTGCCAGGCCTGGGGAACACCAGAGCCATGTGAACAAAGGACTGGAGTGGGGAAAGGGTGTGGAACCTTCAGCAAATGGTGAGAAGCCTGTGGGACTCCATAACTCAATGCTCAGGGTGAGAAGTGGGAGGAAAGGACAGTGAAGTCTCCTTGTGTCCCTAAGGTGGGTCTTTGCCTGCCAGCAGTAGGGAGCCACAGAAAGTTTTTAGAAGGGAGGGTGAGATGGTAAAGTCTTGAGAGAAGACTGAGACAAGTAGACCAGAGGCTGGGAAGCCAGCCAGGAGGCTACTGCGGTATTCAAAAGAAAAATTAGAAGATTACTTTATTTTCGTACATAAAAGAAAGTAGCTGCTTTCTTATATAAAATTATCAAGTATCCCTTTGTTGTTACTTTTTGATTTTTATTTTAAAATATTATTATTTTCTAATTGTAATGTTGATCTGTACTCAAGGCAGAAAATGTAGAAAACACAGAAGGGCAAAAAGGATAATTAAAAATTGACCATAGCTTAATGTGTTTTTCATCCATTTTCTATTGCTATTGCAAAATACTTGAGGCTGGGTACTTTATAATGAAAAAGAGGTCCATTTAGCTCACAGTTCTACAGGTTCAAGGCCATGGTACCAGTATAGACTTGACTTTAAAGACTTCATTGTGGATGGTATCACAGTGGTGGGAACATATGCAGGAAGGAGAGATTGTATGGCAGATCAACCCTCTCTTGAGAACTAACCAGGATCCTAGGAGAGCTGCATTAGTTCCTTGCTAGGCAGTGCCTTTGGTGATCTCATTACCTCCCACTAGGCCTCACTTCTTAAAAATTTCACACCACCTCCTCGCTAAGCCACATGGGGGCCACAATCTCTAACACTTAATCCACTGGGGGACAAACCACCTCCAAACATAGCACCTAGCCACTAAAAGCTCACTGTTAACATCTGGACTTACGTCATTCCACTTTTTCCAGGATGTATAAATAAACATGCTTTTAGTATATAAGTGACTCCTTTGATTTAGTAGTCCAGGGAGAATTCCCAGGCCAGCCAATGTTTGCCACCATGACTCCTAGTGACCACCTAGTGCTTGCTGACTCTGGCCCTGGTGACCCTGTGAACTGTTTCTACCTGACCCAGAGCCCTCTCTGACTGTATTTGGGGCCATATTTCCCTCCAGTCTTGTTTTCTAAAACTGTTAGAGATTATTTTTCTTGAATTCTTTGTCATTTCAAGAAATTTGGAATGGGCCAGCAGGTAGATGCTTTCACCATCTTTATCCAATGGCTGTTAAAAAATGTCTTGGCTATTGCTTACTCAAGAAAACCCCATTACAGAGCGTGGAAGCCATTTGCCAGTCTTTACTGGTTATAAACAATGCTACAGTAAACTCATACTCGGGTGTCTGTTGGCACATCTCTGATTATTTTCTAATGTTAATTTCCTAGAAATAACATCTATACATTTTTTAAATCCTTTGTAGATGTTGCCAAATTGTCCTCCAGATAGATCATACTAATTTAGTTTCATAGCAATATAGGAAGGCATTCCTTGCCAACATTGTGTATTATCCTTTTCTGATCTTTGGCAACTGCTATTTTGATTTGCATTTCTCTGATTACTATTAAAATTGAATTTCTTTTTTACTAAGATTCTCATTTCTGATTCTCATTTTGTAAATTGGCAGTTCATGTTGTTGGCAATTTTTCCTATTGGAGTGTTCTTTTTCTTACCAGTTTATAAGCATTCTTTACAGAGTAGATAATGGGCTCTCAGCCCATTATCACATAGGCTGCAGATATTTTCCCATGTTTCATGTGACATTTTTGTTTTTGATGTGATTTGATACCTACATTCAAAATCTGAAATTTGACAGACTCAGATTTATCAAGACCAGTTTTTCATCCTTCATCTTATGTTTAGCAAGCTCTTCTCATTACAAGAATTTTTGTAAATATTCAACTATGTTTTCTTCTAGTACTTTTATTACTTCATGTTTCAGTTTATCTGGAATTTCAGTATCGGATCTGAAATATCAAATTTTTCTCTCCCACTTTAGTCAAATCACTCATTGATTCTTTCAGCATTTAAATGATATGTGTCTTCCCAAGTCATTAAAATCTCTATGCTAGGGGCCAGGGATATAGTTCAGTGGCATAAGCACCTGCCTGGCAAGCACAAGGTCCAGAGTTCAATTCCCAGTACAAAAAAAATCCCTATGTTAAATTTAATCTTTAGAAAATACTACGCTATATTTTATATATGTCATAGAGCATTGCAGTGTGTTAGGAATATAATGCCAGCCACATATATGATTTGAATTTCCTAGTGGCCACATTTTAAAAATTAAATGAAATACATAAAATTAATTTTAATAATAATTTAATAGTAATTTAAATTTTTCATAATGCAGTCTATCCAAAGTCATTTCAACATGTGACTGACACTAACACTCCAAGTAATTAGTAACTTCATGAGGCTAGCGGCCACTACTGGACAGTGATGCTGTCCTGAGGGTTTTTTGTTTTTGTTTTTTATTAATGCATGTTTGCAATTCACGCAGCTTGCAGTCATCTTAGGAGTGGTTACACGTGCATATTATATCTCGCTTCTTTTTTTTTTATATCTCTTTCCCTCTCCTTCTCCCTCCCATCCCCTCCTAGTTCCCCTGCCCCCTTTTTCATACTTGTTGACATTACTTGTCTTAGCTCATGCTATGACATATAGTGTTTACATTAATTGAGGCTATCAGGCTCCTGTTCCTAAGGTTTTAAATTTCATTCCTTTGATTTACCTGTCTACTTGGGATCTGACATCACAGTGTTCTAAATAGTCCTCTGCTAGAATTCGTATGATACCATAGCATAACATAACAATATGCAATCTCCCTCTTGTCACAATTGTCTTTATTTTTCACAAGTGTAACTGTTGTAAGGTTCCCAAAAATGCTCTTAGTGATTTTGCCTGAATTCTAGTCACTCTGTAATAAATTGGGGGAGATCTGACATTTTAAAAGTACTGAGTCTGTACATTGTGAACATGGAACATTTGTCTACGTAAGATTTCTCATTGGAGTCTCTATAAAGTTTTTGTCATTTTCTTTATGCAGATCTTTTCCATTTGCTATTAAGTTTATTTTCAAATATTCTGAAATTCAGGCAATTTGTTACTGCTTTGGGAAATGGGATCTATTTTCCACAACCCTTTTAAAGTGGCTGTTACTAGAGTGTAGGAAAGCTACAGATCTGTGTGTGTATCCCTTGTGACTGGCCATATTGAACTCATTTCTTCTGGTATCTTTTATTCTCTTAATTCCTTTGAGTTTTCTAGGTAGACTACAATAGCAACTAAAGCAAGAATGCGTTTTCTCTGCTTTCCAGCCTTTACAGCATCTTCATGCTCATCATGTTTTCATTGGGGCTGGGCTGCACAGCACTCAAGAACAGAATAACAGACTGCCAGGTTCTGACTCCAGCTAAGCCACTTACCAGCTGGATGACTTTGGGCAGGTCATTGAGTTTTCCTATGTTCCTGATAATAGGATCATATTACCTCAAGTGTCATGAGTGTTACAATCACAAATACATGTAAAGATTTTAGGGGTTAGAACAGTGCCCAAGAGAGCGCCCAATATATGTTAGTTGTTTCATTCATTAGACATTCTAGAACTATATTTACAAATGGCAAGAACACTGAGCATTCTTGTCTCATTCTTGATTTGAATGAGGATGCTGTAGGCAAGGTTTGATGTCTGTCAGTTATTCCTCATCATGTTAAGTGTTGTTCTATTTTTATTTACTTTGTGTGTGTCAAATATGCATACTGCAAAATCAGACCCCCATTTATACTCTATATTGGTAGCTGTGTGTTTTTTCTTAGATCCATTACCATGACAAATTATAGTCATCAGTTTTCTTGTATTCCTCTTCTAATGCATTCATTTATCTAACACAGTTGTCAAATGATACGTACATGTTGGTCACTGTGCTAGGCATCCGTGAATGAAACAAAGCCCCACCCCTCTGGGAACCTGCATTCTGGTACAGGGGCATAGATGATGAAAAACACTGAGAAGTTAAATGTATAGTATGTCTGTCAGATGACAAATGCTGAGGAGAAAAATTAAGTCTGGTAAAGAGGAAGCAGACACATAATATAGAGTGGGGAAAGATCAAGGAGAGGTCAAGTGAGCCTTAAAGGGAAGGTGACATTTGGGCAGACTGCTGAAGGCAGTGAAGAGCAAGTCATCAGATATTTATTTGGAAGAGCATCCAGGAGTGGGGAGGAGAGACAGAGAGAGAGGGAGAGAGAGACAGAGACAGAGAGTAGCTGGGCAAAGGTGCTGTTGTGGGAGGGTTTCTGGAGGGACTGAAGTGATGTTTGGAGACACCATCAAGGCTGGGGCAGAGCAGAGTGGCTGGCTGGAAATCAGGGATGGAGAAAAGATTTGTGGCTGTTAAGGGACATTTGTGAGATCTTTGCCTCATACCCTGTATCACTGATAAACTACTAGAGAGTGTTTTTTTTTTAATTGAGAAAAAAATTCACATAGTAGAAGAACAACTGTTTTAACCATTTAAAAACATTCTGTTAAATGCTATCTAGTGCATACAGTGATGTACAACCCTTACCACTGTCTAATTTCAGAACATTTTTGTGACCCCCAAAAGAGATCCCAGGTCCATTAGCATTCACTCATTTCCCCTTCCTGTAGCCTGTGAGAGCCACAAATCTGTTTTTCATCTCTATGGATTTGCCTGTAACAGTTCATATAAATGAAATAATAAAATACATGGCTGGGTCTAGCTTGATTCACCTAACATAATGTTTTCAAGGTTCATTCATGTTGTAGCGTGTATCAGTACTTCACCTCTTTTTACAGCCAACTACTGTTCCATTATGTGAATATGATAAATTTGTTTACCACCTCATCAACAGAAAGACGTTTCAGTTGCTTCAACTTCTGGCTATTATGAATGATGCTGCTATGAACATTTCTGAGTATGTTTTATGTGGACATACAAGTATGTTTTCAGTGCTTTTGGATACATCCCTCTCCAAGGAGTTGGAACTGCTGGATTATATGGTAATTCCATATTTAACATTCAGAGAAAACACCTAACCATTTTCTAGCTTATATCAATGGCTACACCATTTTTATGTTCCCATCAGCCATATGAGAGTTATGATTTCTCCACATCCTTGTGTACTCTTACTATTTTTCATTTTTAAAAAACTATAGCCACTACTGGGTGGAAAGTGGTTTTGATGTGCATTAACCTAATGAATAAAGATGTTAACCACATTTTCTTGTGCTTACTGGACATCTGTGTATCTTCTTAGGAGATAAGACTACGGAAATCTTTTGTCCAATCTTTTGTGATTGAGTTATGAGAATTTTTTACATTTCCTGGATGTTAGACCCATATCAGATATAGATGATCCTTGACTTAGGGTGGTTATCATCCTGATAAACCAATCATAAATTGAAAACACTGTAGAATGTGCATTTAATGCACCGAAGCTACCGAACATAACAGTTTAGCCTACCTTGCCCTAAATATGCTCAAAACACTTACAGTAGCCTACAGTTGGGCAAAATCATCTAACACAAAGCTTACTTTTTAATAATGTGCTGAATAACATATGTAATTTATTGAATACTTATATACAAAAGACATTGGCAGTACAGTACATGGAAGAGTACTGGTTTTCCATCTTCATCACTGGGATCAGTGGGATCTGCAGCTCTCTGTGGCTGTCCAGCATCAGAAGAGAGTATCATTCTACATATACCGTGAGCCTGGGGGAAAAAAGGAAAGTCAAAGTTTTGTTTCTACTGAATGTATTTTACTTTGGTATCATTGTAAGTTGAAAAATCAAAAGTTAAGCCATTATAAGCCAGGAACTGTCTGTACATCATTTGCAAAATTTTTCTTCTATTCATGTATTTTTTTTTTACCTTCTGAATGGTCTATTTTGCATAAAAGTTTTAATTTTGATAAGGTAAAACAATTTTTGCTTTGGATATCATATTTATGCACCATTTTCTAATCCAAGTTCATAAAGACTTAAACTTACATTTTTTTCTAGGAGTTGTGTAGTTTTAGCTCTTACATCTGGGTTTTGGTCCCCATTAAGTTTTTATATAAGGCATTTATATATGGTATGAGGTAAGGTTCACTTTCCTTTAATACGAGCAGCAACATTGTTGTCCTTTCCCACACAAAACTGCGATAGCCTGCCTTCTGTGGCCCTTGCTTCCTGTGGCTACTTGAAGGCCCCATTGACACTAGTCTGCCTAGTTACTTCCCTGATCCTGGTCTTTGAACATATTTGCGGTCTTAGTTCCTTTTCTCTCATTGTTGAGACAGAATACCTGATACTCAAAATTAAAAAAAGAAAGGTTTATTTACCTCACAGTTTGTAGAAGTTTCAGTCCATAATTAGATGGCTCCAAGACTGGGTGGCACGGCATACAGTATTGCAGAGGAGAAACAGTTCCTGGCAGGCAGAAGGTAACAAAAAAGCAAGGTACTAACACAGCTCTTTCTATCTCTTATATCTTATAAGGTGGGTAGAACTCGTACCCTTAATCCTAGTGTCCTTAGCATTCCTAGCATTGCACTATAAATTAATCCCAGCATCATATACTCTAGATCCAGCCATCTCTGAAAAAGCCCCACCTATGACTGCATGAGGCTTTGGGGAGACATCTAGACACAAATCATAATATTCCACCTCTGTCCACCCCACACACAGATTCATGCACATCCCTTTATGCAAAAGGCATGTAGCCCACCTCCAAGAGTTTCCAAAGTCCTAACATTTTCAGCATTGTTTAAAAGTCCAAGTCCAAAGTCTCCTCTGAGATTTAAGGCAAACTTAGGTGTGAGCCCCTATACAAATGAAAAGAAAGTACACGTCCAACATTCAAGGGCATGAGATAGAGATTTCTATTCCAAAAGGTACAAATAGGGGGATACAAGGAATGAGACAAAAACAAGTCCAAAATCCAGCAAGGCAAACATTAAATCCCACAGTTCCTCTTCCAGCATCCCAGGCAATCTGTGGCAAGTTTTGAACTCCAAAGGGTTTGGGTGGCTCTGCTCCCCTGGCACTCTCTTAGGCTGGCTCTGTTTCCTCCTTGCAGTTTTCCTCACACAATCCATGTTCCTGGCTTTTCCAGATGTCTGGAGTCTCCACTGCACATCTGGCTTTACACTTACAACTGCACATCTGGCTTCACACTTACAACTTCACACACTGCCCTCTCAGGGGCACACTGCCTGACCTCTCAGGCCTTCTTCTGAAATCTGGGTGGAAGCCTTCCTGACCCCACAACTCTTGCATTCTGCATGCACCTAAAACTGGCATCATGTGGATGATGCCAAGGTGTGCCACCAGCTGGAGCAGTGGCAAGACTTCCTTCTCTCTTGGCTGTGAAAGGAAGTGCCTATGGAATAAATCTCAAGAAATGATTTCCCTAGGCTGCCACCATTATGGAACATGGCACTTTGAGGCTTTCTTCTCAGAGCAAAAACTTTCACCTTTACAACTCTGGGACTGCAGAGGCTGGAGTCCTGTTGGTTCTTGTGATATCCTCAGGTCATCTTTCTGTTGTCTTCTGAAATACTTGGCTTTTGTTTACTAGGCTTTTCAGTGACTAATTTCTCCTCTGTTCCACCTTTTCAGGCTAAAGCTTTACTGGAGCTTCCTTTCTGGCCAAACTCAAAACATTTTAAATCACTTTGCTTGACTCTTTGCTCTTGATTCACAACATAAATTTGGCTAAATGCCCCTGATAGTAGCCATGCCCGTGCCTCACCATTAGACTGGCTTGAAGTTTCTTCTGCAAGATTTAGTCTACTGTCCTTAATCTTAGTCTCAGGCAGTCTCTGGACATGAGCAAAATTTAGACAAACTTTCTGCCAAGGTGTAGCACCCACATTGTCCAGAGTCCATTGTCTGGAGTCCAACAGTCAATGTAGTCCTTCCCAGCAGAAACCTCCTGAGTCTGGTCTTTACTGGCAAGATTTATATCAGCTTTCTGGTCTTCTGAACTCTGAAAAGAATCTCCCTTCAAGCACAGCCTAAGATGTTCCAGCTTTACCTTTTTAGCCAGCATCTCCAAACCTTTCCAAGCTCGTCCCACAAGACAAGCCATTCCCAAAGGCTCCAGAACCGCGTGGTCAGGTATAGTCTCAACAATGACTCAATTCTCTGGTACCAAATTCTGTCTTTGTTACTTTTCTTGTTGCTGAGACAAAATACTTGACACACAAAATTAAAACAGGAAAAGTTTACTTGGCTTACACTCTGTAGTTGGCTGGCTCCAAGGGAGGGTGGCACATGGCAGAGAGGCATCACAGAGGAGAAACATTTCATTGCAGGCAGAAGACAGCAAAAGCAAGCAAAGGACAAGACAATCCTCTTTCTGTCAAATGAATCAGCAGCCTAATTAATAGTCATCTACCCTTAATTCTAGCACCCTTAATCCTAGCATTGTATCATGAATCAATCACACACTCTAGATTCAACCATCTCTGAAAAAACTCCACCTATGACCTCATGAGGCTTTATGGGGGACATGAGACACAAGCCATAATCTCTCAAAGCTAAAACAAACAAACAAACAAACAAACAAACTACAGTCCCAAGAACCAGAGAGTTTTCCTCTTAAAACAGTGATCCCTTCCTGTTGTTTCATTTTGCCATACAATAGAACTGTCTGCTCATCTTCCTTATTAAAAATCAAGGAAGCATCTTCCTTGATGCTTGGGGGAGGGGAGGTCTACTAGTGTAGACCTCATTAAACATTACTCACCCCCCCAGGAATGGGTTTTTTAGACATTTCTCTTACACAGACATACAGCTTTTTTAAAAAGTTATGTCTTCAGTGAAGCATTCCATTATTTTGTGTTTTAACTAGAGTTCTAGCTCTTGAACTTTTATTGACTGTCTCTATTTACTTACTTTCCGATTTATTTGCCTTTCCTTTAACATTAATAGCTTCCTTCTTTATTTTGCCATTCTTGTTCTAATTTCCTGATTTGCACACCATTTTTTTTACTTTCTCTGGTTGCTATTAAATATATTTAAACAGGTAATTTTGTTTTTGATCATAGCTATAGCCAAATCCTACATTTTTATCTAAATAGTAACTCATAATCATTATAAAACCATCCATAATTGCACTTTAAGTTTAAAATATGAGGCTTCTACTTCGCTAAATATAAACATAGAAGTGCAATCATATCTATTATAAACTGTATAAAAACCACATTTATTTATTCTCCATTCCTCATCACCTTTAATTTTTTGCTGTTATAATTTGAGTTTTTATTTAATTTTACTCATCACATTGTGAATATTCTTTTCTCAATTGTACTTGAGATGCTTATTTTATCTTCAAATTACTATACTTTTAAGTTTCAAATCCATTTTTATGTGGCTTCAGTTTCTATTGACATATCTTTCATGACTGTGTCTTTTGATTTATTTCTCTGTGGCCTAAAGTACATCTTTGAATAATGTTTTTCAAGATGATCATATAAGTCTTGTATCTAGTATGCTCTTCCATAAATCAGTTTCTCTCTGTTGCTTTTTGTATGAGTGATGAGTTTCATGATCATAGTATTGCTCCTCAAACCTTTTTAGACATTATGTCAATTTTTTTTTTTTGTTCCAAGGATCAAACTCATGACCTAGAACTTGCCAGGCAGGTGCTTATGCCGCTGAGCTAAATCCCTGGCTAGACATTATGTCAATTTTGTAATGAAGACTGAGGCAATCTGATTTGGTTGCTTTATAAATAATTCCCCCTCTATCATAATGGAAGTTTGTAGGATTCTTTGTCTTTGAAATTAAGAAAGAAAAGATATCATGTGTCTTATGTTTGTCTCTTTTGTATAAAATATGACTGCTATTTTTATCTGAAGAATCTATTCTTTCTCCAGACTGCAAATTTTTCTTCTACTGTATCTTTAATTATTACTTACTTGTTCTCAGATTGTTTTTAGAAATATTGAAAAATCTTAAGTGAGTCTCTGTAGTTTATCTTTCATGTTATTTTTCTTCCAGTTTTTGTTTTGTTTTGTTGTGGTACCAGGGATTGAACTCACGTCCTCATGCTTATGAAGCAAGTGCCTGAGCCACTAAGCTAAATTCCCAGCCCCTTCTCTAGTTATTTTCATATTAGTTCTTGTTCTCTGTCTCCAAAACAACATCTCAATGTCATTCTTCACGACATCCGTCAGTATTTTTACAGTTAAATTCTTCTCTTCTAAAGTGTATTACAATTCACATATTCAATACCACATTTCATTTTCTATTAATGCTATCTTGTTTCATATTACATTTTAGAAACCAGGTTTTCTGTAATCACTTTGAAATGAACACTACAGTTTATTTGTACTTCCTGTAACAAACCTTTTTAGAATGGACATTCTTCCTTCTTGTCCGGTTCCTTCTTGATTAGAGTTTTCATAGGTTGCCTGTGCATTTTGGGCCTTCCTTGATCTGGTATTTTCCTACAGCTTGAGTAAATTCTCCTTGGGTTCCCTCATTGTTTTATCTATACACTATTTCGTTCTTACCTTAGATACTCAGCTGGAAGACAGGATAATGAAACTTCCTACTACCTTCTCAGTGACAAGCAGCCAAAGGGGTTGGAGAACCGTCTGGTCCTGAGGCATTTCTTTTCTCTTGGTTTCTTCTCCGAATTTGTTGAACAGCTGCTAAAGATGTGGCAGGTTGCTCCTGGCCTCCTCCTTTGCTCTCCTGCCTGCAGTGTCTAGAAGGAGCCCAGCTCTGTGATGGGAAGTAACTTGGGTAGGCTTTGCTTGTTCTTGGATCTGATGGCCCAGCCACTCTGGAAGGTTGGCGAACTGCACAGTGACAGGGGGTCTCTCATGGTGAGTTCTGCACTCTTCCTGTGGCCCAGACTCTCCTGTGGCACTTGTTCACCCATGAGAGCTAGCTGTGAGGTGGTCCCTGTCAGCACGCCTGTCCTCCCCTTCCTGCAGTACCATGCTACTTTCTCAGGAAGGGGAGCTGTGAGTCAGCCTTCAATCTGGTTTTTCTGGCACTGTACCTAGCAGAAATTCCTCAAAGTTGCTGGCATATTGATGGCATTCTTTCCTATTTTCCAGTGCTGAAGCAGATTTCCCCTATTTTTATACTCCCTTGGTCCTTTCTGTCACTTTCAGAAGGAGGTAGCTTAGGTGGGAGTTGGACATCTGTGCTCAGCTTTACCATCTTTCCCAAAGTTTCATAGTTAACACTGTTTCCAGTACTTTGCACTTTGGTATATAGATACTGTATAGGAGGCATCTTGAACATTTCCTGTTCTATGACCCTCTTTTTAAATTCTTCACATCTATTGATTCTCATCGTTTCTGACTTCATTGTTTTTCCTGGGCATATTTCTTCTTACTCTCAAATTTCAGGTTAACTCTTGATCAGATGGGAAAATTTCCACATGGTGTTGCTAGTCTGGGGGCAGTGGGTTCTGTTCCTTACCAGGGACACCTTTTCTGGTGTCCTCAACTGCGTCCTGGCCTTTGCTGTATTGACAGAGCATCCCCACATCCTGCCAGCTCTGCCAACATTGTGACCTTCAAGTAGAAACAGCAGAAACTGTCCCCTGCCGCCCAGTCACCGATGATCCCCTTTGGAAGCCTTGTGTTTCACAGAGGGCATTTCAGATCCCTTCTGGAATGCCCAAGCCTCCCGCGTGACTCAGCAGCTGTGGGCAGCAGGGCGTGGGGTGGTGGGGTGTGAGGCTCCATCTCATCTTGGCCGCCCGCCCCAGAAAGAAAACACATCACATGCTGCCATATCAAGTCCTCCATGGGGTGTCACCAAGCTCCACACATCTGTTCCTCCCTGAGCGGCAAGAAGATCCTCCACCCTGGGGTCCCATGGATTTCTTCTAGGGCCTCCTGGGTACAGAATAGTGTTCTGCAGGAAGTCCACAGCCAAAATGCACCAGGTGACATGCTTTTGGGGTTTGGTGACAGCGGCACTGCCATCACTGCTGTCCCTGTCCCAAGCCCCACACTGTGTTGTTCCTGCCTTGCTTTCACTGTTGGACAATGACATGCCACCTACTGAACTGCAGCCATGGCAGACATGCAGCCTGTAGCTTATCCTGACCCTTTCCCACAGCCCTGCAGTAGGCCGTGGTTACGCCCTGTTTCCGGGTGAGAGGGGTCTCAGAAGTTTGCTTTCTTCTCCCTCAGCAGCCGAGCAGTGGGGGTACACCTTAGCCACCTGACTCTCTCTTCTCTCCTCTGCCTTTCCCGAGGAGAAAATAGAACCACAGGTTCTATCATGGGTCAGCACCAAGAGTCTGCAACCTTGGACCAGTGGCCAAATCTTACCTCTCATTTTATAAATAAAGTTTTATTGGAACTCAGCCACCCCTCCTCACTTGCTACTGTCTATGCCTCTTTTTGCACCATAAAAGCAGAGCTAGAGTAGTTGGTACAGAACTTTCTGAAATGCCAGAAAAGCCTAAAATATTTGCCATCATTCTTCACACAAAAAAGTTTGCAGATTCCTGGTTTATAGTATGAGCTCTAGAAAGACTTGAAGTTAAATCTTAGGCTCACTACCGTCCTAGCTGTGTGACCTTGGGCAGGTGACTCAACCTCTCTGAATCTCATTTTACTTCCCTATACACTGGCCATAATTAAACCTCTTGGGTCTACAGCGATGGCCAAGTGATCTGACACTGACAGGACTGGAGTGTAAATGACACTTGATAAAATGAGCTCCTGTCTTTGCTCTGACCTTTCCCACCTGTCTGAGATAGGAAGCCTTCTCTACTTCTTCTCTCAGGCTTCCTTTCTGGAGTGTTCTGGCATTTCTGCCTAAGAACATGTCCTCTTCTGCCTAAGAATGCTTCTCTGTACCTCACAGGTGAGGTACAGATGCTTCTCAAGCCCTCCTTGGAAAGCTGGACACCTGACATTAAGCGACATACACCTCAGGAAATGAGTACGTGTCCTGTGGTCTCATGCATTCAGTCAGCCAGTGGTGTCTGAGGCAGGTGATGGTGCTGGAATCTTACAAGGACTCAGACAGGACCTGCAGGACCTCAAGTTGCTCACAGCCTGGGGGCAGATGGACACGCAACAAGTCCTGACATAACTGTAATGTTGGTGCTTCCAGATTTTGGTCCCCTTTGGAAAATTCCACTCGGACGACTCTGCAGCGTAAATATGGATCCCTGGAGTTTTGGGTCCTGCTCCGAGAAAAATGCAATGGAAAAAAATGCTTTGCTCAGCACAACCTCCAACGGCTCCCAAGCTGGCAGCCTGCTCAGCACTTTGGTGCAGTGTCCACCCAGGACGCAGTGGCTCACCTGCCCTGCCAGTGCCCTCCCGGGACACACACTCAGCACCTCTCCAGGAAGGGGCTGGCTCCGCAGGCTCCAGGCCAGGGGAAGGGCAGACTGTCTCTCCTCACCTTGGGGAGCAGCCAGAGCGGAGCTCCTGTCTGTGCACTGGTAGCCAAACACAGGTCTCAGGAGATCTTGCCTGTGTCTTGCCACAGTGAATCCTCAGGGCTGCACATGACTGGAGGAACTTCCCAGTCACTCTAACAGGGCTAAGAAAACGTGGCCTGGGAGGAAGAAGCAGAGAATGCTGGAGTTCAGAGGGGGTCAGGGCAGCTCCTTGGGAATCCAGTTCATGGGGGAGGGACAGTTCCCGTGAGACTGAAAGAGACAGAAAGACTTGAACAGGGGAGAGCTGAGGTCAGGAACTTGAGGTGATCCTGGCAGGGATGATTGGAGGAGAAAACGAGCTATAAGGAATTTGGTAAAATGTTAGGTCAGAAAATTAGGATATACAATTGCTTATGTATTGATAACTTCTCCTTGAAAGGTTTATATCTGTTGTCTCACTTAAGACCCCTGCAGGAAAAAAAATTGGTATATCCCAAGAGTTAGTTAAAGTTTACTTTAAAGAAAACATTTGAGGCAGGGACAAGGAGACTACCCAGTGCTAAAGCAGCTCCTGAGACTGGCAAAGAGAGGGAGCTGTGTTTTTGAAGGCCAGGAGGAGGGAGTTGCTAGACAAGGCTGTAACCAAACCAAGGAGGGGCCAGAGTAGCAATACCCTGAGCTCGGACCTCTAGTTCTTCCTGCCAGTGACCCCGCCTGGGCCTCCTATTTGACTCCTCCTGGGTCTCCTATTGACCCTTTTGCTCATCCTGCAGCCTCATTGGCTCTCTGACTCCTGCTGGGGCATCCCATTGGCCCTCTGACTCCTGCTGAGGCGTCTGTCCCATTGGCCCTCTGACTCCTGCTGGGGCCTCCCATTGGCCCTCTGACTCCTGCTGGGGCCTCCCATTGGCCCTCTGACTCCTGCTGGGGCCTCCCATTGGCCCTCTGACTCCTGCTGGGGCCTCCCATTGGCTCCTGCTGGGGCCTCCCATTGGCCCTCTGACTCCTGCTGGGGCATCCCTTTGGCAGACCCTAAGTGGAAATCAGAGGACAAAGCCCTAGTATTGCCATCTATAAAAGTCAAATTCCAGACATAGAGAGAACAGGTCTTCCGGAGCATGCGTGTGAGGGCAAGTGGAGAATGACCAACCGGTACTGTTTTACTCAAGTGAGTATACCAGACATATGGGTGGTTTTATCGCTTTCATCCTTTCTTTAGGCTTTCAGTGACATTTATAAATTACCCAGAAAAGTCTTGAGTCAGAAGGAATGCATGGAACTAGCCCCAGACACTACAGGGGTCCTAGCAACAGCTGTGTTTCTCTGGACCACCCAAGATTTGCCATTGACTAAAGGGAGCAGCCTCATTCAAAGTCACACCCCTCTCCCCAGGGCAGCTTGAACCCAAAGACTGGCCCAGCCTTCTTGTGTTACTTTGGTGAATCTCAGCAGGACCTACTCAGCCCCACAGGCCTGGCTGAGACCTTGGTTGCAACTTCATCGTGTTTCAGTTTCTACCTTCATCTAGTGGCTCCCTTCCCAAACCCTCCCGGGTGGAAGAGGGGGCTGTCTCTTCAACAAATCCTACTTGGGACTCTAAATCCCCTTCCTGGGGAACCTAACCACGGGCAGGCTCACGTTCCACCCACCCAGTGTCAGCTCAGCCCAAATTAGTCCTTTGGCTCCAGGCCTATGGTGACAGTGCTGCCTGTGGGGTCCCATGGGTGACTCACCTCTCCTGACCAGGCCCCATCTCCTAACAGGACACTCAAATATGAACTGAACCATGGAGCAATCTGCTGATGAATGTAACACCGTCATGATTCAACACTTTCCAGAGGCCCCACCTCGGAACGCTTCTGGGAGACATTTTAGAGCTAAACCATAACACCAAATTTCTGTGGGACACACAAGTGATGCCATCAGCTAGGGAAACTGGGGCTCCCTCTTGGAAGCTTTGGCACGGAACGTGAGGGTCTGCACTGCCCAGGAAGCCAGGCTTCCCTGCAGAGATGTGGTTTGGATCAGAAGGCCCCACGTGTGCGTTTCCTAAAGCTGCCCCAAGACATCACCACAAATTAGGTGGCTTAAAACAACAGGAATGTATGCTTTCTAGTTCCGGACGACAGAGGTCCTGAGTCAGAATGTCTGTCAGTGGGGCCATGCTGCTTCTGGACTTGCTAGAGGAGAACTCTTCCCTTTTCTAGTTTTAGCTGTCAGCTACCTGTCTTTACATGGCATTTTCCCTTCTGTCCTGTCCCCCAAATCTCTCTCAGCCTTCCTCTTATAAGGATGCTTGACATCATAATTTTCCAGTGCAGTCTCAAGATCATTCAGTTAATTGCATCTGCAAAGATATTTTTTCCAAGTTAGGTCTGTTTCACAGATTATGAGGGCTAGAACTTGGACCTATCTTTTGGGGTCACCATTCAACCCTTTTGCTCCTCACTGTGAACGTGCAAATACCTCACACAGGTGCACATCAGCGGAAGCAGCGCCATGTATGGTCACAGGTGTAACCCATGTGCAGATCAGATGCATAATTACTTACACTTGTGTCCTTTAAAGATTTGTTTCATTTATGTTCAACTCTAGTTATAGATTATTATTTGCAGAAATATGAAAACTAGGTTCAGTTTTCAAAAGAACCACCTTCCTCAATAAATGTTCAACAGGTTTGGAAAGGCGAGAGTGCAACCCCATAGAGAAGGTTACAAGAACTGAAGTACATGCCCCAAATCTTTGAAAAACTTCAGATCTGCACAGAATTTCTTCGGCAACTTTTAAATTAAAAAAAAAAAAAAAGATGAAGCCAGTTGAGATTTTGTAAATATTCTCCTGCAATCACAGACTTTGGTGATGGAAGATGAAGCCCCTCTCCAGCCTCCCAACCAGCCTCCGCCTACATGCCTCTGCTAGTGGAGAGCTCACTACCTACCAAAACCACCTTTTCTGTCATTAGAAAGTTTTTTTTACTTTGGGTCAGGATCTGCTTTCCTGAACCATCTAGCTCTTAGTTCCTCCACTGCCACCGGGGTGCCCAGAACCAGGCGTCCCGTGAGAGCTTCCCAATGACAGCTCTTCCATGTTTGAAGTTGGGCATCACTTCCTGATTTGGTCTTCTCTTCTCCAGGCTAATTTTTTAATTAGCTTAAATTAATGGTGGTTCCTGGGGAGCTGGAGCCCCAGTAAAAGTGACCTGAATTATTCAAAGATTTGAGTGTTTCAAATGCCTGTTTATCCTAATTAGCATCTTAACTGCATTGATGCCCCCTCTCCCTCTAAAGAGCCACATTTTAACATGTTCCATATTTTAATGGATTTTAGTTGAATGAACTGTTTAATCAAGTGAAGACACATTTCATGAATGAATAGAAGTAAATCTATAATTATACCCTTTAGTCAGGTAAGAGGAGTGACATTTGCACAAGTCGGAGCTATATATAGTCAGTGCATTTGAATGACAAAGTAGGTTACCTAGCTTTCACAGGAGAGCTGGGAATTCGCTCTGCTCTCAAGTTCATTTTGTAACCTAATTAGAATTTTCAAAGTGTTGTGGAGTGCATTTGGCACAGGCCTGGTTCCCCTCATCTTCATCCGGGTCTCTATCTAGCTGGAGGACTCCTTAGCTGGTACAGCAGCCTCATTAGGAAAGGTGTCCAGGGAACCGTGGCCACAGAGGTCTCTGATGCTCTTCGCAACCTCCAGTCACTGGCCACTGTTGGGACACATGGTCTGAACTTGGTAACTTGTCACTAAAATACTGCTCTGCTTCTGCTTTTCTCTTCTTCCTTTCTCGTGTTCTTCTCCCTCCTTGTCATGTTTCCAGTCTCCCTTCTGACATGGTCAGGATCTGTTACTGGTGTAGTGGGTGGAAACAGAAGGATCTGGGATTCAAGATGAGCCATACCTGCTGGGTGGAGCAGGGAAGGCAGGATAGGACCTCAGATTTGGGAAAAGATGCAACCTGGACCTCAAAAGAGTGGGGACAGAGACTTGTGGTCTTTAGGCAGGCTGGCCAGCTGGCTGGGAATGTGACATTTCTGTTGTTTTTTACCCCTAAAATCTGTGGTTATCAACTTTAGCTGAACATTGGCATTACCTTATGATCACCACTGACACCTGGGTCCTATTCAGGAGCTTCTGATTGGTTGAGGAGACCATGGGCACCCTAGGTGTTTCTCGGATGCGGGCTTCAGGCAGCTCCAGCCAGCATCTTGTCTACAACCTCCAACAACAGATGAGCCAGAGCTGGAGCCCCCCATTCAGTGGATCCCCATTCTTTACTCATGGAGAGATCACAGGTGTTTACCTGTCTCAGCCGCTAAGTTTCACAGCAGTGAAAGGTTAGTACAGATTCTTACTTGCCCCAGATGCTTCTCCAAGTTGGCCGCTTCATGCCACCTCTACCATCTGTTCTTTATCCAACCTCCAGAATCTCTTACCTGGATTCATGCTGTCACCGCCTTGCAGCCTTCCCTTCCACTGATCCCACAGAAACCTGAGTTATCATTTCAAAACACAGCTCTAATTGTGTTGCCCTCTCACACAACACCTTATTATAGTTTTCCATTGCCAGAATCTTTAATATAAATCGTAAGGCCTACATGATCTACCCCATCTATTATCCTCATTTCACTGCAATGTCTTCCCCCCACCCCTTCCTTTGGGCTCTGTTTTGACTCTTAACTATAACATTCCTTTAGCTAACCTACCACTTCCCTCCATTACAGGACTTTTGCACATGCTGCTCCTCAGGTTGAAACCCTTTTCTTTACTATACCTCTTGGCCTACTTCTGACGTTGTTACAGACTCTATCATAGGCATACTCCTGAACTGGAGGGCCTTCATCTCAGGATACTTAAATATTCACCATTCATCATCTGATGGATCTTCCTTACCCTCACTAGACAGAGATCCAGGGCAATGAATAATAAATATTTTTACTCAATAGTAGAAGCCTAGTACTATCTCACACAGTGCCTGCAACAAAGGAGACACTGATATCATGAATGAGTAAGGAAATGAGTGAATGAGACAGGTGGAAGCAAACAGATCTCATTCTTAAAAATATAGGGCAGTAGATGGCTGTCTAGGAAGTACGGAAGCCCAGAAGCCAGGAAGTGACTGACAATGAGATAGAACCACAGCCCTGGGAGTAAAGCATGAAGCCAAACTGAGATCCTGAGCTCTACAAAGGCCCCTTGCCAGGCCAGCAGGGCTCTGCCCCTTCGGCTCCTGACCTCAGGTTCTTTAAATCACCTGGATGGAGAAGGGCACTCGAGCTCCAAATGTGGACTCTTTAGGAACATATACTTCACTGGTACTACCTGCAGACAGCAGAGAGTGGCAGAGACCAAGAGTCTGGCAGGACCTGTAGACTCCAAAGCAAAGACCGCACATCTGGAGACCACAGACTGACATGACAATGGGCGAGGGCAATGCAGTGGTTTGATAAGGATCTGTGGGACTTCCAGACTGAGGATAGAGCCAGCAATGTCCACTAAGACACAGGC
>PVJX010005925.1:0-81523 GCA_004027295.1 Dolichotis patagonum | reverse complement strand
GATGCCGCCAAGGTCTGCTGCCAGCTGGAGCAGTAGCCAGGCTTTTCTCTCTCTTGACTATAGGGGTCCAGTGCCTGGATTGCTGGGCTCTGTTTACCTGATTGTGAAGAAAAGCTTTTCTAACGTTGCTGCGATTCTGGAACCTCATGTGGCTGCCGCCATTCTGTTAACCTCATGTGGCCTCCTGTGCCATTCTGGAGCATGGTGCTCTGAAGCTTTCTCATCTGAGAAAATTCTTTCACTTTGGCAGTTTTGGGGCTGCAAAGGGTGGAGACCAGCTGCTCCCTGGGATGCCCGGTGGCCATCTTTCTTATCTCTGTTTCTTCTCAGCAATCAAAGTCTCGGCACTATCTTTCCAATCCACAGCTTTACTGGAGTTTTCCTTCTGGCCAAACTCACAGTGTTTTAAATTACCCTGCTGGGCTCTTTGTTCTTGATTAGCAACATAGATCTGGCTAAAAGCCCCCAACAATAGCCATGCCACAGCTTCAACATTTGACTGCCTTGAAATTTCCTTTGCCAGATTAATCAGTCCATTACCCTTAATCTCCGTGTCAGGCAAAGTCTCTGGGCATGAGCAAAATGCAGACAAACTTTCTGCCAAGCCATAACACACATCATAGGGAGACCAACAACCAATACAGTCCTTCTTCCCAGCAGAAACCTCCCAAGCCTGGTCTTTACTATCAGGCTTTCTATCAGCCTTCTGGCCTCCTGAGCTCTGACCAGAATCTCCTCTACAGAACAAACTAAGTTGCTCCAGCTCTGTGCATCCAGGTGACATGTCTGAACCTTTCCAAACTCTGCCCACAAGCCATTTCCAAAGCCTCTCCAAAAACATGGTCAGGTATAGTCACAGCAATCACTTCACTCCTCCGTACCAAATTCTGTCTTAGTTACTTTTTATTCATCGCTGAGACAAAATACCTGATGCTCAAAGTTGGGAAAGGAAAGGTTTATTTCTTACAGTTTTTAGAGATTTCAGTCCATACTCAGTTGGCTCCAAGGCAGGGTGGCATGGCGGGGCTGCAATTCATGCCGGCTGCAAACAGCAAGCGGAAACCAGCAAAGAGACAGACACACCTTCTTCCTGCCATTACATCACATCCTGGCTCCACCCCTTGGGAGGGTGTAGCACTGACACCACCAATCCAAGCACTAGACAATGAACCAATCACAAATGCACAATGCAAATACATGAGGCCTGGGGGCCACCGACATAAACCATGACAGTCTATGAACACAGATATCCCTAGTCAAAGAACGTGACTAGATTTCTTTGTATATGGCATGACTTTTTGACTTTTCTCCATTTAAAAGAAGCTCATGAATTAATCTACATTATACTCTTATAAAAAAAAAAGGAACACAAAATGAGAGGAAGAAACAAAATAGTAACCATGACAATGGGTGCAAGGGAGAGGGGAGAGATTATCAAGGAAGTGATAAGAAGTGCCCCTCAAGCATTATCTGTTGAGTTAAAGTCAAGACAGAGGGTCTGACACTGTTATATAGGCTAATAAATTACAAGTGTAATAGCCTGACAATTGTTAAGGAAGTTCTACATGTATCAGGAGGCCTAATGTCTCCAGGCCAGCTTGATTCTCTGGTATCAGCCATGAATGAACATTTTTATCTGAGTTTCTGCAGTCTAAGGTATGGTGACAAAACTGTAAGTACAGAGGCAGGGAAGGACAGTGCTGGGAGAGATGTGCAACAGGAAAGCTTTTCCTACACACTGACATCCAAATATTTCTGGCCTTTCTCAAGTAGCAAAAAACTATGATGTGAAGTTACTGGAAACAGAAATTATTTCCATAATTAAATATGGGGGGAAAAACTTTGCGCTACATTTCTAATTTTCCATAGTAGCTGTTAACTGCTTACATAACACACTTAAGAGATGGCTTGCAACGAAAGGCAAATTTTTAAAAGGCAGTAAGCTGGGCTGTGTATGAGTTAAGAAATTCACTTACTATATACTGGATGCATCAGTTTAATTATCTCTACACACAAGGTCAAGCATTGTAAAACGTGTCCTCAAAGTTGCTGGGTTATGATATCAATGGAACTCTGTTGATCTATCAAATGCCAACTCCTTCAACTTGCAGAACCTCCCTCTAGGCACATGAAATCACAGTTTTCTCATCACTCCTCCAGTCAAGTTGACGTGGAATTAGCACACTCATCTCTTTTCTGATGTTCAAAAGGGCTGGAATCTTAGACCTTTAGGACAAAGCCTCAGAAAGCACCTCCTTCCTGAAGCTATTCCTGTAGAAACAGCACGCTGCATGCACTCTCACTGCATGGGTGGTTTCATCTCCTCACACTCTTCATTCTGAATGCCTTTTCACCCTTCTCCCTGGATGTGATCTGATTCATCTCATCCAAGGGTGTTCAATTTGGAGAGGGATGAATCAGCATGCCTTTCTACCTCCTGCTGTTAAGTTCTTTCTCTTTATGACCTTTTGCCTATGGATGCCACAACAGTGGAGCAGAGTGCAATTGCTAAAATCTATCATCTGTTCAGGACACGTGTAAAAAACTTAACCCATTCCTCAGTAATTTTAACAATCTACAATTACATTTTAACCTTCAAAAGTGTAGCACTCCACTGTCTGTAAGGCCAGTTGCTTTTCTGAGGTGCTAGCAATATTTCATTTCTACAGAGATGGTATCAAAAGAGATCGTTGCACTGTGAACAAATGAACACAAAGAAATCAATCCCACCTTCACATCATTTTTCAGTTAGTCTATACATCTAAGGTCTTTTAAACACAAATTCAAATATGTCTTCACACTAACCCAGTTATCTATATCAGGAATTCCTATTAAAATTTTAAAACACTTACATATGTTCTAAAATTTTCTAAGCAAGAGTCATACCACCTAAATAGGTAGGTTGCTATGACAATTGAGAAAATTAAAAGACTTTTGTTGTATCAATTCTGTGCAATATCTTTACAGATGATTTTTAAAGGAGACTTGTCCCCAAAACACTAAAGGTAAACCGCAAACCATAATGCAAAATATCTGATTGATCACTAATATAAATTAGTATACAGCCTGCATTATTAGTAATACATACCCACAACATAGCACATATCCTTTTACAATAGATTAATTACTTGCAAATACAACCAACCTTGCATAATTCATTTTTAATGTGAATTTGCTTTAATAATGGATAAATCTTTTGTTTGAATATTAACTGCCTATTGTATATAAAATAATGTACTGTATGCAGAGTGAGTAATGTCTAAAAAAATCCCTCTGCAAACACTTGAAATCATCTTTAAGCTAGCAACATTCTAATACAAAATCTTCTGAGAGAAAACAGAAAAATTTTAGGTCAGTCAGAGCAGAAGTAGCACGAAAATAGGGCGGTGGAATCCAAGCAGATTAGCTTTTCTTGCAACGAATGGCCAGGCTATTTCTCGGATTCATCAAACCCAAATCTGATGCATTCATTGTAGAAACAATCAGGTCAATATGCAATAATAAGAAAGTTCTAAGCTAAGCATTTAGTGTCTGTCTTGCCATGATCACACACAGAGATGGTGTGGTTTGATTCAGAGCATATAAGATCCCACTGTTGAAGAAAAAAATTTGTTAGTCCTAATGATCTAAAATGCCTTCTTTGATCAATCAGTATCACCATATAATTAGCTATTTGCTAAAGGACTTGAGTATAAACTACTAGAAAGTAGTCTTAGAGCTTTCTGCTTTGATTGCCACTTTTAAGCTCAAAGAGGAAAATTTCCTGGCATTTCGTGACAAGATGGGCAATGCCTCTAAAAGCAAAGAAAGGAATCCAAATGATAGGGTCTTGTAATCATCTAAAATACAGGTAAAAGTGTTTCTGCAGAAAACATATAAATTTTTTTTCTCCCATTGGGATACAGTCAAGATGTACTTGGCACAGAAAACTAAACTATCTTCTATCACTCATTAGACAGCAAGTCTGGGCACTGCTACTGAACACCAGTTTTTGCTGGTGAATTTTATGGTGTCTTCTTTAAAAATGGAAAATTAGTTTCAAGGTCAATTTTTAACACTGCTTGAGGGCTTTATTCTTTAAAATTTGTAGCTGATAAATAAAATGATAAAAATCTGTACATAATGATGTGGATTCCAAGTAATGCACATCTTAATTCCTAAGAATTAAGGAGATCTCAAATATTCAGCATCATCACAAGAGAAAAGGAACAAGAAAAAAGCAAAGAAGAAAAGTAAATGGGTAGGAAACAAGGGAGGGCATATATTTTTGGAAAAAGCATGAAACATTTTGACCTAGAGTTTAATTGAAAATATGGTACAGATCTAAATATGCAGTTTTTGAGTGCACTACAATACTCCTACAAAAATTTAACACCCTATGGCTCTTGAAAGGACTTTACTGAGAGGCACTTGGATCGTTTTATGGGTAAGTGCCACCTACACACTTTTGAGAAATGCAAATAGCCTTTGAATCATGAGATTGTAATGGGAGCTCTTATTACATTATTCCGGAATAAACACAATGTACAGTCCCCAAGACTGAAAGCTACAGTATGCAGGCTGGCACTGTTGAGTTCTGGTCACACTTATTTTTTACTTAGGTTGGGGAGGAGAGGACAGGGACTCAAATATCAATGAAAAATTCTGCTGTAATTTCACACACTTTCAAGGGCCCTGCTCTTCAGCACTGTATATGAGAATTGCTGGAGTGGTGGGGGTGGGGTGTTAAAAAGCAGGTTGATTCCACAGTCTGAGGCCTCAGGCTCTGCACTGTGAACAAGCTCCTGGTCCACGTGGACGCTGCTGCTGTGGGAAAATACTGAGCAGTAAGGTTCGGGGGCTTAGCATCAAGCACTTGGCTTCCTGCAATCCTGTAACTATGTCATGGGAACTGCTATCACTGTTTAATTGACGTTATGACAGGAACGCTATGTGCTGTCTTAGTTACTCTTTACTCATTGCTGAGACAAAACACCTGATGCCCAAAGTTGGGAAAGGAAAGGTTTATTTCTTACAGTTTTTACAGCTTTCAGTCCATACTCAGTTGGCTCCAAGGCTCGGTGGCATGGCGGGCCGCAGTTCATGGTGGCTGCAAACGGCAAGGCGGAAACTGGCTAGAGAGAAACAGCCTTCTTCCTACCATTACATTGTATGCTGGCTCCACCGCTAGGCGGGTGTAGCACTGACACCACCAATCCAACCGCTGGACCATGAACCAATCACAAACACACAATGCAAATGCTTGAGGCCAGGGCCCGACATAAACCATGACATGCGCTATGCATCATGAAAGGATGAAACTTTCTGCTGCCTGCTGATCTCTTTTGAAAGACAGAAGCTGCTCTGCCACACACAGCGACTGGAGCTGAAAGTCTCTGGAGAGTTATTACAGGTAGCCCCAAGATAGAAGGCACAGACTGGGTACAGAATGATAAATGAAGAGCTGGGTGTCCATCTCTGAATGCTTTGTGGTTTGGGCACGAGCATTTTCAGGGAGACTAAAAGGGAAGGAAAACTGACACAAATATTTATAATTTATCTCATCTTTGCTAATTTGCCTTTCTGGAACATTCTCACTGTCTAATGACACAATAGCGTAAGCACCTTCATACCATCAGGGCAATCACAAGTATAATCACATTGAAAACAGTTTCTGTTCAAAGATATTGAAACTGAATTATAACAGAGGTGAAAAGTGTCCACTGAATTTCCCATCCCTGTTCAAAGTGCTTTCTGCTCTACATCTCATGTTCACCCAGTGCCCTGATAATCTCTAAACAGAAAACAGTCTGCTGCTTCTTGCACTAGCTGCATCAAAGTCTCAAAGCAAAGAGGGCCTGCATATTTAAAAGCAATTATTTTATATTCTTCTGAATCACTACATCTTTAACACTGGACATTTTTTCCATGCACTTTATATTTTTTCAACCATGCTTGGCATTGTTATCTCCCTTACCTGGCATGAAAACCATCACTAGTGGTTCTATTATCTGTGACCCTGAAGAAATGGAATCAGGCTATCATAGTGGTCAGGTTGTGCTGCCTGTTGCCCGTGATGTTAGGCCAAGGTCCTGCACTAGACTAGGGACCTGGTACCCAGGACAGGCAGGAGGAAAAGGGAGCAATTGAAAGCAATAGAAAACAGGCCTGGATAGAGGAGGAAGAATTCTGCATGCCTACCACCAGTCTTTTTGGCTTCCTGAGCAGGGTCAGTAAAAACAGCAAAAGACTGTCCCAGGGAAAAGAATGAAAGGGGGCAAATGTGACACCTGAGGAGGCAGCATGGCCTTTTTCCTCTCAAACTCTGCATCCGATCCAAAACAAAGGTCTACACGCAGGTCTTGTCTTGGGGCAAAATGTCGGAAGAACAACCATTACCTGCCACTGAGAGTCTTGTGCTTTGGTTTCTTCATTTTTTAATGAAAACCTTGTGTCCCTCTTCAGGATGAAGGTAAAATAATATGGGTGGAAAGAGACAGGACAGTGTTATTCGTTACTACTTATTACAATACTTACTACTGTTGGTCATATCTATCACTGGATTCCTACACTGATCTAAGAGGACAACTAAAATATCATGTTCAGTGAAAGAAATGGAGAAACGAACAGAAAAATGTAGTTTTAAATTTAAATTCCATGATTCTTGCTTGGGAGTATAAGAAGCCAAGCTGGGTAGACATATTTACCGTCCTAGCTAAGAAAGAGCAAGGATGATGGACAATAAAGTCTTAGCTAAGACAAGAGGGATGAACAGGGGTGTTCAGGCTGACAGAGGGAAGGAAAAGCATTCTGGAAAATGGACTGGAGATGGAAGGGGCCGCAGCACTGAGGTGGGGGCAGGGCAGGTAAGGAGAACATCTTAGAAATAGAGGATTTTCCGAGACCCTCCCTTTCTTGGATTTTGGGAACAAGCAGAAGAGCCTGGTAGTTTGAATGTAGTAGATGAACATACAGCCAAGAATGTACGGGCCATGCCATGGTATAAGGTAATTACTCATCTTAAACACTGAGAATAAATTCTTTAAAAATAATACTTAATGAATGAAATAAATTATCCACACACTGGCTGATATTACGCTATATCCTAAGGGCAGAGAACTGCATTTTGGCACCATGCATATTATGGTCATGATGACTGGCATTCAAGCATGGCCTCACTGGCTATGCAGTGATACTCAGATCATTAATAAGAGTGGGCATTCGAACCCAGAAACTAAATACAAGAAGAGGAATATTGACAGCAAGAAGGCGAATGGGTGACTCCAGGGTTATTTTTGACAGTTGAGCAGCCTGTATCAGTCTGGCTCATGTCAGAAAACAAAAACCACTCTAAGTATTTCAAACAAATGAAGTTGGTTCTCAAGGAAAAGCCAAACACAAGAGGTGGAGGCAAGCCAGAAATGAGCACCATCAGGAAGTTGTCCCCACCTAGGACAGGTATGGAAACCTGGAAGAAAGGCCGGATCTGAGCCAAAAAAGGGAGCATCCTCCATAGCGATGCCTCCTAAAGCAAAAGAGAAGCATCTGACTCTCATCCTCAGCATTCCGTCAGTGCTTCCCACTGCCACGTTCCCAGAAACCAGCTGGCAAGAAACCCTGACATGCTCCTTACAGGGAAAGGAAGGGACTGGGTCTGAGAGAAAACCGGCTGATGAGAGAGACCAAGCTTAGCCAGCTGAGTGATCCAGTAAACCTCTGCCTTGACCTGGTGTACTCCAAACAACTTTCCTGAGTGGAAATCACTAACCAGGGTACTATGCACTCTGTCTTCCTTGGCAGCTAAATTTCTGGCTGTAAAATAACAAAATGGAGCTCTTTTGTCTTAATTATAGTGTCCTAGGAGTTCTGTTAGTGAGATTCAATCTCCTTTAAGGAAGTCAGTATCTTGGCCCCAAGATGTGAATCTAGACTAAAAACATTCGCATATATAAGGGAAGGCCTGACTCCAGAGCTTTGTCTTAAGAGAAAGACACTAAGAAAGTTAGGCTTTGTGGGTCACAGCATTTGCCACTACTCCACTATGCACTATCGTGCAAAAATAGCTACAGACAAAACCTCAGCAAATGGGCAATGGAGCATTCCAATAAAACTTTATTTATAAAACAAGCCTTGTGCCAGTGTTAGTGGCACAACACTAGTTAGTTAGGGCTCTACTTTGCAAATTCTTCATCCAGTCCAGAATCAGCCAATCAGAAGTTCATCTTCAAGTGACTCACAAAAGAAAGCAAAAAACAGTTAAACATTTTGAGGTTGGCTGATACTCATTATTATGTTTACTAGTTGAAACTCAATCTCAATAAAAAATTCAAAATATTACTATACTTTTCCCTGAACTGCTCTTTTATCATAAATTAGTTATGAAAAAATCCTTTTAGTTTTACTTTTCCCTTAATACAATTTTTATACTTATCATGAATTATGACTTACAGCTTCTCTGTATAATTGGAATTGCATACAATTAAAATAGGACTTTATTTTCCATTGGTGTTTTCAACAATATTCCCATTTTTTACATTTTGAAAAACTGTGGTGACATTTCTTAATTTTTCAAGTACAGCTTGATGAGAAAATCTAAAAGTATTTTTTTCTTAAAAATATTTTTGTAGATCTGACAAAGAAATGATACTGTCTAGCCAACTATTTTTATAAAAATGTATGAGGATGAATTGATAAAGAAATGTAGTATAGGTAAACAATGGAGTATTTTTCAACCATAAAACAATCAAATTCTGTATTTGTAATGCTACGTAAAAACCTCGAAAACATATTATCAAGTGAACAAATATCAGGCACAGGAACACAAACACTGATGTTCTCACTTCTGAGAAAGCTAAGACTGCTGCTCTCATAGACACAGAGAGGAGAAGAGCAGCTAGCAGAGCCTGGGAAGAGGAGGATGGATGGAGACAGATGGTGACTGGGTACAGAATTACAGAAGAATTCTAGTGTTCTATAATGCAATTAATGATAACTTATTGCATAGTTTAAAATAGCTAGAAGAAAGGATTTTGTTCCTAAAACAAAGAAATGATGAGTGTTTAAAGTGATTTATATGTTAATCACCCTGATTCGATTATCATACATCATACCTATGTATTAAAAGTCAGACTATACCTTATCAATACATTAACTAAAAATAAGATAAATATATGAAGATTATCTACTAAAAGATTCCATATTTTTCATACTCCCACAAATAGGAACTACTTTTTAAAAGTTTCTTTGAAGTTTTCTAAAACTGCATAAGAATATTTCCTATGAGAAACCAAGTGAAACCATTTCCAGTACCTTCCAGGCCTTGCAAGTTTTATTATTGTTTATGCCAAATACACTTTTCTCTACCATCTGGCTTATTTCCCATTTTTACATTAAAATTGCTTTTAAAAAAATATCAGGCAACTGTATCAGTCATATTCAGTTTTCGTTTTCATTCTCTCTTGAAATGGTTGCCTATTATCTCTTGCTTGACCTAGAAAATAAGATTAGGCCACAGATTCTGAAAGGCATGCAAATCTGATTTGATGTCACTCAGGGCCTGACCCTCCCACCTTCTCAGTGTGCGCTTATCTGTCAGGGCTTCAGCTGGAGTTTTCCCCTTTGTCTATCTCCCTTTTAACAAGCTTATCTGTTAACTTCCAGCACTGCAGTGCAGGTGGATCACAGGTCTCCATTTCTGACTTTCCTTACGCCATCAGTTCTGACACATCTATCACAGTGACACGGCAAGGCTTTTGAGGCTCTTACAGATAGCTGCTGAAGGGAAAGAGAAACTCATTACCCATAAAACACAGTATAGTTTAAAAAAAACATATAGTAAATGGATTGGTTGGTTTTGATTGCTTCATACTGGGAAACTGAACCCAGGGTCTTTACACTGAGCTATATCCCAAGTCCTTTTTAAAAATAATAAATAGAGGCTGGGGATTTTAACTTAGCAGCGTAAGCACCTGCCTGGCAAGCGCATGGTTGTGAGTTCAATCCCTGGTACCAAAAACAAAACAAAACAAAACAAAATAATAATAATAAATAAACAAACAAACAAATAATTTTGAGGCAGGATCTCACAAAATTGCCCAGGTGGGACTTGAATTTGTGATTTTTCTGCCTCAGGCTCACTCACTATTGGGATTACAGGCATAAGCCACTGTTCCCGACTTATTTTTATATATTTCATACATATATATGCCAGTGAATGCAGTCCCTCCCATGGTCAAGATGTCCCATCTGCAGGACAGCTTTCATTCTTTCATTGCTGTGGTCATCTGATACCAACAGAATTGTTATGCTTGCTCCCCACCCCGCCCCAAAAATGTAAATCTAAGAGGCTGAATCTAAGATGCAGCAGGACATGGCCTGGGACTATGGTGCCCTGGCTGTGCCTCCCGTGCTTCTTTCTCATTACCATGGGAGAGAAGAGGTAAGAAGACAGACAGGGGATGGAAATCAAGGAGTTCTGTCCATTCAAACTGAGATGGGACCTGAAAGAAATGATAATGTATATCCACCTAAAGCCCTTGCAGGAACGATTATAACAGCTTTATTTATAATCGCCCCAAACTGGAATTAACCCAAATATCCTTGGTGACTGGACACACACACACACACACACACACGAACACCACTTCCAGAATGAGCTCCTGGCTACTATACTCAATCACACAGACAAATCTCGAATTACTTTAAATAGAAGCCAGATGCAAAGGGTTACATACTCTATTAACATCCAGGGGAAGTAAAATAGGAACAGATGACAGATCTGCAATGAAATTGATAGAGTCAGGGTCGGGGAGGTGGGAGGAGGACGTGACTGCAAAGGGGCAGCATAAGAGAATTTGAGGGTGACAGAGCTAGTCCGGCCATGACCTGTCAAAACTCATAGGTTGATACAAATAAGTGAATGGGACTGTTACGTGAATTTAAAAACATATGTTAAATATTCTTTTTGCAAATCTAAAAAAAAAGAAAAGAGGCACTGAAGGGGATTTCTCCTGGTTGTGGAAGCAAGAATGGAGCCCGATTCCTCTGTTGTTTAGTTCACATCCAGAGGAAGATTCCAAGCTTCTTTCCCTTAGGGCTCCTCTTCCCAGCGAAGTGACCATCCACGCTGCCATGCTAAGCACACATCAGGATTCTGTGAGGGCAGAATCTCGCTCAAACTGGCTCACACTGCGCCCAGAGCAGGCTGTCAGCCACTTCTGAGGTCCCGGGTCTGTGGCCCAGTGGTCCTGCTTTGTCCTGCGTCTCTGACCACAGAGGCCAAGCTATTTCTCTAATCTACATTATGAAGTCTTTGATGTTTTCTTGCAGCAGCTTTAAAACAAAACAAACAAAACCTCAGCAGCTGTTGCCTGCATCAATCTCTGGATCTTGATCAGAAAAAAAAGGATTTTTTTTTCTTGAAACCTCAGATTCCTAAGGGAAATACAGCAGTCTGCTCTGCTTTTTAAAATAAAATTTCATCATGCTCTGAAATGGTGGAGGCCATACAAATGGCATAAATAGATTCTCCTGAAATTTATCCTTTATCAAAGTGAGACCCTGTGAACCTTAAAGATACCTTTACCCGACCCCTCCGGGTCAGGTGGGACAAGGATGCTCTAGGCCAACAGGGGCCTCAACTGATAAAAACCATTTCTCTTATCACTGTTCAAACCCGTAAGACCTGGAGGCATTTTATAAAGCTGTGACAGGAGATAGGGCAAGGCTACGCGGCACATACTTCTCTGCTTTTCCAGGGAAACAAGATTTTACTCTGTCCCACATTCACGGACAGAGGCTTATTTTCAGAATCACAAGAGATTTTTTTTGACAGTTTAAAAAAAGATACTAAGATTAAAGATGTGTTCATAAAAAGACTTTTTTCCATTTTAAACATGCAAAATACCTCAACAAAGCTCACAGTGATGCACTGGGTGGCGTAAGAGTATTTAATGGAGAGTTCTTTTGTGTCATCATCTTTGCTAGTTCTGCCAGGCTCTAATGGAGGCAGCTTTTAATAAACGTGCCAGATTCACTGTCAGAAGTGATAAGGAGTATTTAGCTGCTGTGTGGCATTCTTAGGACCATTCTTAGGACCCTGATAGTGGTCAGCTCCTTTGGCTAGGAATGTTGGCTTTGTATTCTCTCCAACTCCGGCTACTTGTATTCAACAAATCCCATTACATTTTCAATGATCAAATTAAGTACTGCTTTATTCTGAAAAATATTAGCCATAAAAAAAATCCCAAGAAAAGCCCTAGGCTGCTTTGATTTTCCTTTTTCACATTCACTCTGAGCAGAATAGTGATTGGCTGGTAGACTAAGACACTCTAGGCCCAAATTCTGGTTCCATCACTTAACAGTCATGTGGCCTTGGATGAATTATCTGTTCTGAGCTCTAACTTCCTCACTTGAAAATTATAGGAATGATAGGCTGGCAGTCATCCCCTGACATTCTCCAGGGATGTGTCAGACCTACAAGGGCATCGAAATCCATAGCTCAGGTGCCTTGCATAAACCAGGTAGGTATTTGCATGTAGCCCACTGATACCTCCTATAAATTTTTAATCATTTCTAGATTATGCATAATACATAGAACAGTAGAAATACTATGTAAGTAGTAGTCAAACTGTGTTGTGTAAAGAATAACAACAAGAAAAGAACACATACATGTTCCAGACAGATGCAACATTTTTTAATCTTAAATCCATGGTTGATTGAATCTATGGGTGAAAAATCTGGATACAAAGGACAACAGTACTTACAAAACAGTATCCTCATGAAAGAGAGGGAGTGAATATATGTGACGTGCCTAGAAGGATGCCTTGCATAGAGTTAAGTACTGTACTGTTAAAGGGCAAATATCCACTACCTCCGCTGCTAAGAGGGCCACATCTGCGGAGCCTCAGTCAGCCATGCAAAGAGAATCATGAGAATGATGTTAGACAGAGGGCAAGGCAGACAAACTGGATTTTAAATGTTCCAACTGCTGGCTGCATATCCTCTCCAAGCCTCAGTCTCCTCAGTTATAAGATGGGGCAAATGGCATCTCCGATTAGATGCAGATTTGATGTCTGGCATTTAGCTAGTTTCCTGACGCTGTGGTAATGGTTCAACTCTAGATCTTGCAGCCAGAATGCGTGTGAGATGTTAGACAGCTTGCAAACCTCCCTGAAACTCAGCTCTCATGTGAGGGGCAAAACAAATAATAAGGATGCAGAGCCCTGCTGCATGAATATATGAGATATGGTACAGAAAGACCAGTCAGGACTCCATAGACACTAATTAAAATTATAAGAAACTATTCTCAGTGTCAGTTACATTACAATGGAAACTAGAAAATTCCCAATTCAAAAAAGATATAGATAATATTTTAAACAGACAAATACCTACAAAGAACTTAGGAAGGGGAAATCACTTCCCAAGGAAGCTTGATCAGTCAACAGTGACAGAAAGATTTCTCTGCAGCTATGAATTCAAGTCCTCCATAATCTCTGAAATATACTCTCTGAAATCTTCTCTTCTCTCCCTTTGCTATCACTCCTCATTATCTGAGTACAGTTTAGTGTGGGTTGCTTTTGCTACAAAAAGACAAATATAAACAAAATCCCTGGTTCATCACCAAATCTGAAATTGCCCATCCAGCTTTCTGGTCATTTTATCATCTTCACACAACCAGGTTCCAGTCACTACAATCAATTTAAGTTGCCTTTTTGCACTGTCAAAATGCAGCCATGCGACTGTCTAAAGCATGTTTCAATTTCTTAATTAGCTTCACTTTACATTTTTTACTTCTCACAAATATGTCCTCTTTCAAGAATGACTCCTAGGAAAAGTTGTATCCTGAAAAATATCAACTGCTTGGCTGAAATTGCATCTTTTCTTTCCTTTTTTGTCTCCAAGCGACCCTCTGAGGATATTAATTAAGCTCATGATAGAGAGGGTGAGGGAAATTGTGTCAGCAGTTGTAGTCTAGGCTCTGCTCTGTGGAGGATTTAGACTCAGCCCTCGAGACAGACTGACAGTAATTGGAGGTGTTAAAATATCAGAGCAGCACATATCCTGCAGAAAAGGCAGGGGAGAGAGATGCTGAGGAAGTGACAAGAGGCATGGTCTGCGAGCCAAATGTGACAAGTCTGATGACCAAAGGATCTGTGAGTCCGGCTCTGGGTTAAGTGGCCTGCTTGCTGGACCCCACACCTGCAAATGCAGCTGTTGCTGCTGAGAAGCAGCAGGTGATTTCTAAACTGTGACCCCTGAATAAGTGGCCATGCTAAGTCACAAGACTCCTCTACCCATGGGTCCATGAGCAGGTCTGCCTCAAGCCACACACTTCATCAGCCCCATGAGTAAAATATCCAAATATCAGCACATCAGGGGCAAGCAGCCACTAATGCTGCATCGTGTTCAATGCTCACACTCGAGAAAAGGCCAGGCTGAGGACATGTCAGTATTCAGATAATTATATGTTACACATGGCCCAATTGGTCATTGAAATAAATGACCATTAGTTGTCACTTGAGCTGTTATGTTAAGCAAGGTAACGCTCTCTACTCTTTTCCCACATCCTCTCAGCATCTCATCTTAACTTCATCCCCCATGCAATTCACGCCAAGCCAAGAGAGCAGAGCACAGGACTGCTTCTGTCCCGAAACAGAACGCGGGAAAGAGATGAGACCAAAGGAGACCCACTCTGTCCAAAGTGGACGCTCCTGAGGGCCACTGCTTTGAATGGATGCAGACAAGAAACACCACCATGAACCCAGTCTTAGAACAGGACAGCTCTTGGGCGTTTCATATTTGTCAACTTTAGAGTCACGAAACTTCTGTCTTGAGAGTTACATTTTTATATTCCAGAATCTGTTTTTTTTTAAATCCCAAATGCCACCTAAAATGTAAAAATATAAGCAAAGACTCGATAGAGGTATGTGGGGTACTGATTTTTTATTTTTATTTTATTTATTGCTGGAGATTGAACCCAGGCCTTTGCTTATGCTGGGAACACACTCTACCACTGAACTACACCTTTTGCCCAAGATCTTTTAGAATAGAGTAATAATAACCGAATCACTCTTTAATGTGTCTGTCAATCTATACTTTGAATGCACTGACAGTTTTTTTTTTAAAAACCACTTATTCTTTTAAAGTTAGGCAATTGCTATGTTTGTTCAAAGAACCATTAGACTGATCCCTTCAATAGTGTTTGCATTCAGCATCATTCAATATCAGGGGAACAGAAGAGCTTTCGGTTTTCTTTCATATTTCTCCTGCCTACGGAGAATTTTGTTTAATTCTCAAAAGCATAACCTGTCCCACTGGTACCCTGGGGTTCTCAGAACCCTATGGTCACTCTACTCTCAGTGCTGTTTCACTTTCCAACTGTAATTATGTGTTTGTACCAAAGAAAGAAAATGCAGTAATGCTTCCCTTAATCCTGCTTCAGTTTTGTCATCTGGGTTCATTCCTAGTCACAACACAGAGGCGACCAGTACCACTGAGTGTGATAATTCAAGTTCTGAGTTTCTCTGCTATTCTGAACTCTTGAAAGGAAACTGATGAAAATAATCCAACATGCCTATGCATATATTATTGACCAAATTCCCTGATGGCTTAGAAAAGCAGCATAAAGAGAAGGTGTGTAATAACTGAGGGATTAAATAGTCATACGCGCATCATGGCTGTATGTATCATGGGCCACGTTTCCTGGAAACAGTAACAACAAAACCAAAGCATAAAGTAATGGATGGATTTCCCCCCTTCCTGTCTGATAGCTATGTGCACTATTCCTGACTTTTTCTGACTATTCTGGTCTTCATTTTCTGCAATGAGATTCTGTGAGCCCTCATTGTGTACCAGCTCCTGACTTTCCCCCTCATTCTCCTGTGCCTACCCCAGTGCAATAAGAAAACAATGGAGCCTAATACAGCAAGATGCCTGGAAAGGCAAGGAATATAAACTTATGTGAATAGTATGTTAGTACATTTATAAATACTATGTGCAGTATGATTCTCTCAAATCTTCAGGTAAAGGGCCTGAACATTTAAAGCAAGGAACACAATAGAAAAACTGGGAAAAACTGAAAGCCCTTTCCTCATGTTTTCAAACCTCTTAAGATCCTTTATCTACACTTAATTCTACTGTCAAAAATGTTTACTCTATGATCTTTTATTTCTAAGACATTCTACAATAAAATGCATATTCCTAGTGAACTATCCAAATGGTTCATAAAATATGGTACCTCAAATAGTAACACCACACAATTCCCCCTCAAACCATAAGGTGACTTTTCAAAAAAAAAAGTCATAGAAATATCCAATTCTTTTGAGTGTGTACATGCAGGAACTGAGATCCTTAGACAATAACTGTTTTTGCATGAGTAGGAAAACTTATCAATAACTATATTCAAGAAACAGAAAACTCTGGCACAGTGAAACATGCCTGTAATTCTAGCTCCTTGGGAGGCTAAGCTATAAGGATTCTGAGGTCAGGCCCCAGCTTGGCCAACTTAGTGAAACTCTGTCTCAAAATAAAAAGGGTTTGGGAAGTAGCTCAGTGTAGAGCACGCTTGGTTTTAAACCACAGTACCATTAAAAAAAAAAAAAGAAGTAAATGACTCATACTGAAAGTTCTTCGGGTTCAACACCACAATGTTGATCTTAAATTCTGTTTTTCCACTTGTTCTACTCTTCCTCTCTTTCTCCTCTAGCTCAGCACTATAAATAGGTCTAATCTACATGTTGGAGGTGTAGGTTTTAAGGAAAATCCTGGCCGTGCCTTGTCTGGAAGTTATAAAAGCTGAGTCACACGAGAAGTGTGAAACCAAACAGACCCAGCATCATAAGATGTGAAAATATGAAGGGCAAGGTGAGAACCCTGAACAGTAGAAAATTGGTGTAATAGAGCAGCCTGTTCTACATCTGTTGGTCCTTTTTTGCCCAAAGACACAAAGATACTGACTGGGAATAGGCCCAAGGTTGGAGTGAAGTCCTTTCTGCCAGAATAACAAAACTCACATAGATGCTCAAAGCTGCGTATATGCACAAAATCTCTACGCAAATCCCTCAGATATCTCAGATGCCTTCTTGGCACACATGAAAGCTAGAAAAGTAAATCTTTCCTAAAATGCAAATAAAGGTGCAGCAAGATTGAAATTATGTCTTTGTGGATGCAAAGGAAAACCAGTTGAACAGTTTATACTCCTATACCCCAGCCTCTGCACACACATACCATACCTAATTTCTGTTTCTGAAGTAGTTTAATGTGGTACAGGTAAGACTGCCCTTAACCTGAAGCCTGATATTGAAATTTAAGTAAAATATATATTGAAATGCAATGTATTCATTTCATTTCCTAGGCATAGGTCACAAATGAAGTAACGAAAAAATGACAGATCATCACTCCTGAATGCTCACCATTTTAATACCAATTTCAGTTTAGCAGATAACTGGTTTTGTGACCTTCAGTACTATCATTTTCTCCTGATTAATTGAAAATATTGTTATCATTCAGTGGGTTTATACTACTACTGTATTTCTAAAATATCTGTTTAAACTACATATTCTAAAAGACAAAGACTATCTAGATACAACATTTCAATGAGAAATGAAAGTAAAGAGTTTTACCCTTTAAAAGAGGAAACTGTAGAGCAATAGATTAATTTCCCACCAAGCTGAATACCAGCGATACAACATTTTGAAAATAATGTCAGTACCTACTTTAACTGTTACAATCTCTTAAACTGTGCCAACTCTGGAAACAAAGAAGGCCTTAAAATTCATAGAGAAACACTTCTGCTTTTTCCGCCAAGTCTGTTCTTGGTAGCCTGTGTGGTAACACGGTTCTGAAGGATGCTTAGACTTTTGATCATCAGAGAACAAGCTCAGACAATTCCCAAATAAGGTAGAACACATCCAAGTGTAGGCTCAGGAAAGCAGAGAGGTGAAACGACTGGTTGAAATAAAGAATTTGGGTTGGACACATGGTAGAGTGTTTATGACAGTATGTCACAACCAGTATCTTCCATTCCATATGTCCTTAAAATGTGACCTGGACATTCCTCTCATGGAGTCACAAAGCCCTGCCCAAAATCCCCCCTTGACCCTGGCTGGGGAGGGCTTTGTGACTTCCTCTGCCAACAGGGTATGGTACGAATGACACTCTGTAATCCCTGGTGCTAAATCCTAAACATGTGTTGCTTTTTCAGGGTGTTCTACCTTGGAGCCTGGCCCCCATGCTATAAAGAATCCCAAGCTTGCCCTGGTGAGTTGCCTACAGAAGAAGCCACAAGAAAGCCACACTCCAGATCAGGTGTCAGTGGAGTGTCAGCACTAACTGCCAAACATGTGCGCCAAGATGTCCCAGCCAGCAGCACCCCTAGATGAGGAGTCATCTCAGAGCCAGCATAGGGAGGACCAAAGGCAAGAGGCTAATACAGATGCTCTGTCCAGATTCCTGGCTCACAGAATCGCCATGCAAATTTATAGGTGTTTTACAATACTTGCATTCCCGGGCAGTTGGTTATGCAGAAAAAATGACTAGAACAAACACCAATGGTGAGACAGGTGTTTCGAACTCCTGTGACCAGACTAAGAGGTCGTGCTAGGCTCTCAAGAAAAGCAATTTTGTGATTAGAGTTTAAGCTGCTAGAGGTGGTTAGTTAAAAATTTTTTAAAATATTTTGACAATGGACTGGTCTAATACAGTTTCAGTGGGAGAAGGTGGAAGTGAAGTAGGGAAGACACATTAACTAGAAGAGTCAGGAAGGCTTGATACAAATGGAGCTGGAAACAAGAAAAAAATGACTATCTTTCTGTGTGTGTGTGACACACACACACACACACACACGCATGCACGCACACACACTGGCTTCCAGACTCTTCCACACTCTTACTGGCAGTGGTAAGCAAGACAAATTGAAAGAGCAATCAGTTGCCAGGAAGTAGGAGAAGAAAGCTTACTTCCATGTCAAACTCAAAAATATCTGATGCAATGGAACAGCACAGTCCCTTTAGGAAGCTTGACATAAAGTACTGGAACACAGGAGAAAAGATTTGTGCATCATGGGTACCAAGGGGACAGTTGAAAGTGTAAAACCAAAGTGTTTTCTGCAAAGAGAAAACAGAAACAAGATGACAGCCACTCCAGCTTTACAGGGCATCTATAGTCACAAGGCAGAAATCATACCTTACAACAATACATGTGTGTCTGTTGCAATACAACTCACACAGCTGTATCTTGGAAGGAATGTGTCCATCAACAAATGAATGGATAACAACAATGTGGTATTTGGGCACAATGGAATACTACTCTGATATAAAGAAACATAAATCTGAGTCATTTGTAGGAAAATGGATACATCCTGAGATAATAATTTTAAGTGAAATAAATCTGATACACAAGCTGGAATATCACATGGTTCCCTTAAAAGATACAAACTAAAGAGCAAAACAGAAGACAGATAATAGGAAACAAGGAGATTGGTTTTTGCAATTGGAAGAGGTCCTAAGGAGGAAGACTGGAAGAAGAAAAGAGAAAGAGGAAATTAAAAGGATTAAATGTATATGTACCTGTACCACTTCCCCATGATAAATGTAATTGTTATGTGCTGAAAACATGAAGTAATAAAAGTTAAATATTAATAAAAGAAAACATGGTATCCAAGTTCATCTGCCCCAAGTATACTCCTTTTCATTCACCATCCATGGTCTTTCTCCTTCACTAATTGGCTATCACCAAATAGCTTCCCCCTTTCCTATTCTCCCATCTCCGCCCTAGGTCTCCTGCTCCACACCACCATCCCTGCATCAGGCAGACCTTCCCTTGTCTTCCCCATGGCCCTTTTCCTTCTGACTTCCTTTCCATTAATGGAATTGTACCCCCTACCAGATTCATTCATGAAGTCCTGAGTCCCAGTTTGACTTCAGATAGAAATGAGGCCCTTGAGAAGGTGACAGAGGTCAAACACGGTCATAAGCACAAAGCACTCATCAGACAGAACTGGAACCTTTATAGGAGAAGGAAAGACACACACACCCTCATCCCACTCCTCCACTAACTGAGAGAAGCCTCCCTCTACCAACTGAGAGAGGCTGCCACAGAATGAAACCTCCTTCATGCCTTTGTCCACAACAGGCTCTTCCTTAACGGAACCTTAGTCAGTGTGTGCTTCAAACTGTCTACTCATCCCTCAGATACATTACGTTGCTTGGTGTCCTTATTTTGGATGAATGTATCCTAACATCCCAGAGTATGAGTGTGGCTTCCTGAAGGTTTCCTCCAACTGACTCCACAAGGTTCTTTCCTTATTAAAACCTGTAAGTTTTATAAATCCATGGTTGCAATGTCTTTTTTTCAAGTCCATTTCATTTCAAGGACAAAGAAGAAGGAGAAGGAGAAGGCGGAAGAGGAGGGGGAGGAGGAAGGGGAGGAGGAGGAGGAGGAAGAGGAAGAGGAGGAGGAGGAGGAGGAGGAGGAGGAGGAGGAGAAGGAGAAGGAGAAGAAGAAGAAGAAGAAGGTAAAACAAAATTTCAAAACACATTAATCAGAGGGCAAAAATGATACATACATTGCACATTGAAACTTCAAATCATTCACCCAGAGCACAAGACATCTGCTTACATTTGTCCGAACTATCCCAGCGTAAATCTTTCTCTTCACTGAATTCAGAGAGATCAGTACTATAACTATACACACACATGCACACACACACATACACACACACGTGTTACTTTCAGCTTCTCACATTAGGCAATATCTTCTTAGTGGGAAGTTCCTGTTAAGAATAATATTTGATTTTATCCCTATTGTTTTATTTTACCATTGCTATGCTGTAATGCCAGCTTTTTTCAATTTGCAGGGGTTTTTCCATACAAAGATAGTATACTGGTATTAACTTAATTGCTACTATAGATAAAATATAGAAAAATAATCTATTTTAGTAAGGGAATATACTTAAATAATCTGCTAAATCAGGACTGTATACTTCATCTCTAGTTAATGTCAGTATGGGAATCTCTTTCAGTGTTCTGCTAAAATACAGAATAAATTTTTCAGGTATTGAAAAGTATATTCATACTAGATGGCCAGAGTTGAAGTTATGCTGTCTGTCCTGGTGTGGAGAAATAAACTATTATTATTTGAAATAAAACAGACATTTCTCTTTTTAATATAATACTAAGGTGACAGCCCAGTGAACAGGGTGTGGCTAAGAAGTCCGCACATTAGAAAACCCTTCTCTCTTCTTGGCATGTATGTGTTTTTTTCCCCAATGGTCTTTTTCAGTCTCTAGTTTTCCTTCTTCCTCTTTCCCCATTCCCTCCTTCATCTCATGCTGAGATTAACTGTCTAATTTTAACTTACTCTTTGCCGTATCTTTCCATCTCCCATTATCTGTTTCCCTCTTTTAACAGCATGAAATTGCACCTGCTTTGAAATACTGCTTGTATGGTAGCTAATAAGTAATATTTTATAGTCCTGCTGTTATGTTTTTAAAAGCCAAGCATTTAAGTTTCTTTGTAAAAAACACATGTATTGTATTATTTTTCTTCCATACAGCTCTTGATTAATTTCAATGTAGATCACTAATACTTCATGGAGAAAAAGTTCCTAATCAGCGTTCAGAGTTGGGCTGTTAGAAGGCGTTTATGATGGTGGTTTCACTGTCTTTTATGACCAGTGCTTCACAGACTTATTTGTTTATTTATTTAGGTGCCAGGGATTGGACTCACGACCTTGCACTTGACTTGCCATAAGCTCAGTTGCTTATGCCACTGAGCTAAATCCATGGTCCTAACAGATATATTTTATCAACAAGAAAAATTAGGTGACTCCAGAACTGATTCTTATTTCTCCAGGACCGACAACTAAGACTCTCTCTAGGGAGTCCTGCAGTGGCGGGCAGCGTGTCTGCCCCAGGTGACACGCGCCTGCCCCATACAGCGTGGTGTGCTTGACTCCAACATCCACTACAGAAGGACTGCCTGCCAGCTTTGCCACGTACCATCTGTGTAACTGTGGACAAGTGACTTAAATCATATAGGTCCCATTGAGTCACATATTAACTCGGGTAACAAGAAGCACTTTTCAGTAGATAGTAGGATCAATGCTTTACTTGAGGTCCATAAAGTGCCTGCCACGTAGTAGGCATTCGTCAGCCAGAAGCTGTTCCCGTTCACTGCCCCCCTGGCACACACACTGTACCCTGAAGCAGTCCAGCACCCTGATTTCTTCTCCTCACTCCACAGGAGGAAAGGGGAAGAAAAGATGAAGTCATTAGGTTATCAGCACCATCAGCATTTGGAAAGGGTGAAAGCCCTTTCAGTGCCTGAACCGTTTTGTGCAGCTAATGCTAAAATGGTAGTCTGACAATTGAAACTAATGTTCTTTCTTGCCTCATAATTATTGTAAAAAATCTTGGGAGAAATTTGCTTGGGAGAAGCTGCATTTTTACACTGTGAAATAAAGGAAAGCAATTAAATGGGAAATTTGACTGCATTTTTTACTGTTGCTGATGTATGTTTGCTTCCTTGTGAATTCTGGCAGCTCTGAAGCAATCGAGAATTGCTGTAAATATCACCTCGGAAATATAAGGTGTGGAAACACTTTGTTTTTCTTTTACACACACACACACACACACACACACGCATATCACACAGAGAGAAGCAGGAGGGACGGCTAAGAAGGCAGAGTGGAGGAGAGAAAGGGGTGGGGATAGAATAGGAATGTACACATCCTTATGAGACTTCTGCACTGGTCACCAGTGAAACACAACTATGTGTCCAGAACCATGGCCTTCCTGAAGACTAGTCTCCAGGGAGGTAAGGTCTGGTGAGGTATCTGGAGGTCCTAAGAAATGCAGGGAAAAAGTCTAGCTACTGGTTAAGTCTAGTAGATCTGGGTTGGAGCCAGGGAGACCAACTCTACCCCTTACCGGTGATATGGCCTTGAACAACTTCCTTAGTCTCTGCAAGGTCCAGTTCTCTCTTCTGTAAAGTGGGGACAAACACAATACTCCACAGGCACTGCTGTACTCACTCTACGCTATGTAAGAAGTGACTAAAACAAGACAATGAGTTGCATAAGGAACTAAAAAACCTGAGCTTTTCCTCAGATTAAAAGATCAAGTGACAATGTGACATTTATCTTCATATATTTAATAACCTTGATAAAGTGGCTTAACCCTGTCTATGAGGTCCTGGGGCAAGCCCAGAAAGAAACAATAGATAAAAGTTAAAGGGACACATTTTGATCCAGCAAAAGAAACAATCGTACAGTTAAAGAGGCTCTGTTATTTCCAAAAACAGTATTTCGGTTTCCTTTTCACTAGAGAAAATTTAACATGAATTTGACAGCCACAAGGGCTGTAAGCAGGTAGGAACACAGGAGAGTGGCCGACTGTTGAAGCAGACAGGTAGGAATTAGATATTCTAACAGCGTGCTGGGTTCCCTCTCAGCCACATGACACCAACGAAGTGACACAGCGGGAAGAGTGGTCCATTTATCAGATGCTTTATGGGACACACCCACTGACTTAGATGAGACAAGCTACCAACATACACAGGAACTGCAAGAATAATTCAGATACGCCAAAAATGAATTGTGCCAAATGAACATACACATACAGCATCCTGACCGCAATCTCAGGAGGCATATGAAAATATAACCCATTCTACTGACTTAACCCAAGACTAGGGAGCATATTTTCCCCTGTTGGAATCAAGCAAAAGAAAAATCAATGCAATGTCTTAATAAAATCTGCATTCATCACTTTTTTATTTAAAGCCTTTGATGGTCAGACCTGAAATGTTCATTCTCAGCACCTTTTATTTAAACATATTATACATTTATGGAGTATTGATGACAACACTCAGAGAGGCAGAGGATCTTACTATTTGTCTCACAGCACAAGGCAGAGGGAACAGCCCTTCTACGCCCATTTTATAGAGCAGAACGTCGGGCTCTGGAGATCTGAAGTGAGTCAGTGGGAATGCACAGCTTTCCACACCCTCTTGATCCCAAATTCCTCCTCCTTTCCAGTATGTCTCATTGCTTTGCCTTTTCTTTTTTTTAAGAAGAGTATGGGCAAACACAGTGTACACAAATGAACAGAGAAAAGACTGGATTGTCCATTCGTGTCTAGACGGGTAAAGACATCTCTGTAAAGACATCAGCCCACAGAGTCTCAGTAGAGAAACTGCAAAGGAAACTTTAAAAAGCTGCAGAACCACACCAGAAAGTGTGAGGTACAAGAATAGAGAGTCAGGCTTTAGTAAATATATGTGGCGATCCACATAAACATTTTCTGTTTCAATGAAATATGTCTAATCCAGGCAATGATAAGTACATTCTACCAAAATACTTGAAATTGGGACTTCTCTTTGCCATTGAGTTAGAAAGCTGGAAAGAGTGCAACTCCTACATAACAATGAAGAAAAATATACAAAATACTCTTGACCCTGTAGATAAGTGAGGGCTGAGGACACAGGGTAACCAAAGAGAATGAATTCCGAGGTGGGACTGACTCCTCTGAAGCGATAGGGGCTCTGGCACCAGCTCACATGGGGTGAGGCAGCCACCACAGGAGATGATAGGAAGAAACTGGCAACTGTTTTAAGAAATGGGTGAGGTTAAACAGGGGCTGATATTCATTTTGCAATGCCTGGGGGCCCTAAGAATCCAGACATACACCTGAATGTCAGAAAGCTCTTTCCCACCAGCCTGTACAGGGTGCTCTCCAAATGGACCAGGACAAAGCGGAGGAGGCAGAAAAGAGTTCTGCACAGAGTAAGTTCTGCACCGCTTCTCTAGGCGGGGCCCAAAGCCTCTCATCAGCCAGACCCATGTGGTGGACAGAGCAAAAACTTTAAACAACAGAAACAGCCTAAATATCCAGCCACCAAAAATGACCGATTAAGTGGATGTGTAAATTACAGGATATTCATACAATGGAATATCTTACATCCTTGGAAATGGATGAATCCTAAAAACACAATTTTAAGTGGTAAATCATGCAAAATGATTCCATCTATGTCAAATTAACCTGTTTAGCTAATAAAATTTGTATGTCGAGTTTTATATACAGTTGGTAGGCACACACATTTTTATATAGTATATAAAACAAACAAAAATGCATGCATAGATATGTACTTCTTTCCTTTAGGGTTGCATATGTAAAGATTATAACAACAACAACAACAACAGCACAAGTGACTGATTTAAAATCTTGCATAGTGGCAAGGTGAAGGCTACTAGAATGGAAAAGTATCCAGGCTCGTAACTTGGGGGCATTTTAAAAAATCTGTGAATATATTCTAAGGCTGGAATTTTTTTATTTGTAGCTATTTATCATTATTCTTTAATATATATATATTTGAGTACTTACTTAAACATGATATACTGTATAACTTTTAAAAAGTTCTGTGACGACACACATGTAATGGTGAACACCCTCACCTCTGATGCGAGCAGGTGGAGGAGAGGGACACAGGCCATGTGTACTCCTGGGGATTTTCCCCCTTTAGTGCTGGGGATCAAATCCTCGGCCACATAAACGCTAGGCAAGTGCTCGCTCTCCGAGCTACGTCCCCACCTGCACTGACTTCCTATAACATTATTTCTTTTTCTTTAGTTTGGTTTCCTAACACAAGGAGCAATGTACATTCATATTAATTTATATTTGTTTAGAACACAAAAGATAACACTTAGCTTTTAAAACAATGAATGATGCCCACTAAAAAGATCTTTTTTTAGGGCCGAGGACTTAGCTCGGCAGCATAAGTGCCTGCCTGGCAAGTATGAGGTCATGAGTTTGATCACCGGTACCAAAAAACAAAACAAAACAAACCAAAAACCTGTTAAAAATACCTCAAAAGGATGAGATTCACATAGCACAGCTGCCATGAGTCATGTGATAAATAAAAACAAAGATACTGTTAATGATGCTTTAAAGTCTTTTTATTATATTTGCTCACTTTACAAAACATGACCTTTAAATTCACTGTGATCAAATAATTCTCCTTTGCTTTTATTCTGGACAAGATAACAGAGTGATTTACAAGACTGCATCTTCCATTACAAAGACATGGGCCCTCAAAATCCTGATCAGTTGACTGGAGAAAGTACTCAGCATATTTAGCTCAAATTCCAAGAAACTTCAAGAATCATGGGTGTTAAATTTCTTCTATCCCTAAATCACTTCAAAATTCTTTTGTTTGATAACAATAGCTGATAACCAGAGTGAGAGGATCTTTATGTGGGACTTAATGTTCTGGAATGCTCTTTCCAGATCTAAAAAAATCTTCTGGAATTCATTTAAATACAGCCAAGCCCTCAGCAACTGGAAAATGATGGTCCAATTAGACTCTCTTCATGTGGCTTTATCAGAGACAGCAGCTGAAATATTAAAGCTCTACTTTCTAAACAGACCATACTCTGCAGTTCTCTATTGTGTGAGACTCTTTTTCTTCTCTGCAAATAGAATGTGAGTTCTACCAAACAAGAGACCTTCTAGGATGTATCTTAATATTGCTAGAGCCTAGTTCTGTGCCAGAACACCCCAGAGACTGGAAACTGTTTGTTGAGTGCAAATGCTTGCTATGCAGTTTAGAAAATTAGTTTCTTTCAACCTTCCATCCATGCATTTTGCAAACTTCTATTTACACCAGTGCTGAACCAATCTGGAGTACTGAGATTGCCAGGATGACCAATACACATTTATGCCCTTTAGAAGGTTTAGTCTATGTCGGAGGCAGCTTGGGACTGTATCAACTGCATGGAAGAAATTTAAAAACACAATGTTGAACAATAACAACAACAACAAAAAATCCCAGAAACAGAAAAGTACATTCTGTGTGATTCTGCATATATAAAGTTAAAAAACAGACAAATGTATTGAGTGGGGACAATGATTAGTCTGGGAGAGGAGGGGGCTAATGAGCTTCATTAGTGTTTAGCTGCTTAATTGGGTGTGATGATCTAGCGGCACATTTCAGGTTTCTGCACTCTTCCATACGTGTGTGTGTGTGTATGTGTGTGTGTGTGCATGTTGTAAATATAACAAGTTCAACTTTTAAAGAGATTAACAGTTTCAAAAGCTTAGGGCTTCTGTAAGTGGACCTCTTGCTGTTCATACAGCTGAACCGCATTCTCAACGCTTTCTGAATCTTGCTCCAACTCAAAGGCCACCTCTTTTAAAAGACTCTGCAGAGCCCCAAACTTAAATGAACCTCTCGGAACTGCTGTAACATTTTGTTTATGCATCGCCCTTCTGGTTTTTAAGGATAGTGAATGTTCCCACCACCTAGCATGGAGTTCTGGATATGTTAGGCACTCGACAATTAAGCAAATCAACAACATTCTGGTCTCTGGACTATCCTCTGTGACTCTGTTGTTTCTGGGTGCCCTTTAATCTACGGTTTTATTAGGCACAACATATCATGCATAACCTGTGACAGTCTGCTCTAAATGTGATAGCAATAACCCTGAAACCCTTTCCATTTCTGGCTTGGACACAATGAAAAGAAAATAGCTTTTATCCAAACTATAAATACATTATAATATACTCAAAACATAGAGGAAAAAGGACTAGGTCCGTCTATACACGTTGCTGTATAACTTGCTTTTTACTCTTACCATACCATGCAGTTCTCACTGAAGGTCACCACATTCTGGAGCAGACAAGGGTGACCAATGGTGCAAACAAGCGTTCGCACAATGGCTGCAGGCTAAAAGAATGCCCGCCCAACTTTCTGGCTACTGACACTTCCGTGTAATGTCAAAGTTTTTACTTTTAAGGCCACAAACATATTCATAAAGTTTTTACTTGCCATATCTAAGTTAGGGCACATCTCTAGAAGTTATTTTATAGACCAAAAGTGTACATATGAGGAAGGATTTTTAGGTTACTGCTTTCCGATGCGAAGAAGGCGGCAATCATGTGTTTCTCCAATGGTGAATCCCGCAGAGCACCAACTCACCGTTTTTGCAAGGTAATACATCTGAAATAAAATTCTCCTTACCATCTAAAGCATTCAGTCATCACAGCCTGGTGGCAGCTGTGACATGGCTGTCACTGTGCCATCCTTCAGTACTCCAGCCAGAGAGCTACCTGACAACCATGTCCAGGAGGGATTGTAGCTGCTGACAGTCATGTGAAACACTATGAACACCATCGAAGATCGAGAAAGTGTCAGCACTGAATCTCAGAGTGAGTGTCTGTGGTTTGGGGGGGGGGGAAGCCCAGGCCCCCAAGCAGAGCTTTAGATGAGATGCTGAATGAACCCTCTCAGGGGAACACCTGCTGACTTCCTGGGGAAAAACCATGAAAGTGGAAACCTATGCTGAAAAAGGTTTGATAAATGCAAGATTATGTGAAAATGTTTTAGAAAATGCCAGTTTAACTGATATACTTTGCTTACATTTGCTTCATATATGTGCTCAAGAGTGATCCATTGTTAAAGTCTATATCCAGATGAGGACAAAGAAAAGCTTACAATTATATAACATTTAAATAATAAGACACCACTGTCAGTTACATTAAGTAACCATGGGCCTTGTGATGGTTAATCCGGATTGTTCACTTGACTGGGCTGAGAAACACCTAGGGAATTATTGAGGCTTCTGGAGGTGTCTGGGAGGCTGTTCCCATGAGCCCCCAGCATAGGGACAGCATACGCTGATGGGGAGAACCATTCTGAATGTGGGCAACCCTGTCCAAAAGGATGGTGGCCCAGATGGAGCAAAAGTAAGAGAAAAAAGCAGCTCACCAGCAAGGCTTTCTCTGCTTCCTGTCCACACTGAGGTGAGCTGCTTTCCCCTGCCATGCTCCCCTCCATGACGGTCTGACTTACCCCAGGCCCAGAAGCAATGCAGCCAAGTGACCACAGGTTGGGGAACTCTGAGATCTTGAATCTTTTCACCTTTAACTTGTTTTCTCAGGCATTGTGTCACAAGGACAAAAGCTTAAGAGAGGCCTTAAAATTAATGGCAATTTAGTTTTAAGGAAAGACAATCCAGGGTTTCTACATCCATCCACTACTAGGTATTATTTTTTTAAATGTTTGCCAATTTTATATAAATGATACAAGGTCTGACCAAATTATACAACGAATATTTATATTTTAAAAAGTATTACAATAGGACACACTGCCATCACCACTCCCAAACTGGTCCCCTTTATTGTGAGCATAATTACCCCATTGTTCTTGCCACTTTCTGCAGCAGTTCTGGAAGTCGTTTGTGTCTTTATGAGGTATGACCAAAAATACAGTCAATGCTACTGCTGTGTACCATCCAATGAAAAGGCAGGCTTCGAAAAACATGAAGGTCAGTCCTCACCTACCTTCTTCACTGGAGCTGGCACTGTGTAAGTTCTGGCTCTTCCCAACGTCAAAATGACCGAGAAAGACAAATGCTTTGAATAAATTTGGGACATCAAGGCAGCCACAACACCACAAGCAAGATTCTCACAAAACAGGGCTCCCAGTACAGCTTCAGAAAGCGGCAAAAAATGCAGACTAACAGTATATGAAGCATAGGGGAGTAATCTGAGGAGGATTAATTGCAACGTGTTTTTACTATAATAAATTTTTAAAAATTTAAACATCCACCATATTTTTGTCCTTTACTTGTATAGCATTTTAATTTATATACTTTTGACTAAGAATGAAGACAGGTTCTTTTGTTCCTTTTTAGGAATGATTTACAGTCCATTCTGCAAACTGCCTGTTTTTATATTTTTTCACTTTTATAGTTAGATATTTGTCATTTCTTGCTGATTTCTGTGGCAGTTTTTCATGAGCTAAAATACTAAATCTTTGAGATGCCGTTTTTCAGTTTATCATTTTTGTCACTCTTTTTTTTTAAATTCAGAGGCAAATTCGACTATTAAGAGCTGCTAGCCAACTCCAGATTTGCTCAAATTTTACCAATCTCTTTAGATGCCTCTTTCCTTCATGAAAATCAACATCCAGATGGAAAAAAGTCACATACATATAAATATTTCATAACTAGAAATAACTCCAATTAGCATCAGCATATACTCAAAACCGATTTCCTGTCTTTGATCATATTTCCCCCACAGAGTAAAGTTCTAGGTCTTTCCCAGACGAGCATCCCCTTGGGTTCCCTCGCACGCTCTGTCTAGCAGAGGCTACATAGCCTGTGTCACGAGCAACAGTTCCCGCCAGCCACGCACATGAGCCTGCACGGTTTCCAGACCTCAGGCCTCCAAGTCCTGGGCACGTCAGTAACACACTTGGGGGACAGCATGAGTACAAGTGTGGCCCAAAGTGTATGACGCAATCATTGTCACACCAGGCACTGCTATGTATTAGGAATCTAGAGTCTCAGGTCCTGATCTTGGCTCTGTCACTATCTAGAGACGTTACTTCAAGAAATTTCTGAATTTTAGTTTCCTCACTGGAAGTGCTAAGCATACATAGTATCTAAGGTGTTTTCCAACACCCACATTGCAATGTCATGGTCCATAACTAATTTCAACTCCTTTACGTGCTGGCCTGATAATAAAAACAAATGCATAAAATGTAGTCGTCCCTTCCTCCAAAGCTACTGTTTTAAACATCTGGCTCCTCTGCTTCTCTCATATTGCAGAGTCGTTTGATTTGTGCTTTCCTTCCGCATTGCACAGGACTGGGTTGACTTGAAAGTCAAGGTTAGAAAGATCAAAAATTTTATTGGACTTTTGACCTGCTCACCTCAGCCAACACGGAACGGTCCTAAAAGCACGTCTAATTATTTTCCCAGTTGCTTTTAACAGTCACAGCCATGGAGCTCTTTCAGCTCCTTTGAATAGCTAGTCTATAATTACCTGACTCTAGCGGGAGTTTTTTCCTGAAATGTGACTGTTTAGGGATTCTTTTCCCTGTCCCTACCTCATTATTTCTACCCCACTTATACAGTTTAACTTAGAATTAATCCTGTTTATTATTTATAATTTTAACACGACTTTCTATGATGTTTATGTGTCATATCATGGATGGTTTAAAAAGGTAAAAAAAAAATACCATTTCCCACAAAGCTGGGTCTGGAAATACTGTAAAGGAAGGAAATGCTTTTGAGTGGGGCAGAAGAGGGGACAACTCACAAACAGACTGGATATCCACTGTGTCCACTGCTATCTGCTCCTTCCAGAATCCCAGTAAGTGAGCAGGTGAGAGTCCTCGGCAAAAACCAGAGGCAAATGTAGGGTTTGGGAGTAAAGAAATGAGATAGTACATGTAAGTCTCTGTGTAGAAGGACCAAGAGAAACTGGTTACCAGTGCTCAGATTTTAACTCAGCCACCAAGGAAGCTTCACTCCAACTGTGTGTCTCCCACCAAAAATGAAGGAAAGTCGCAAAAGCACCCTAGAAAGTGGAAGAGCTGGGAGGAAATGACTTTAACTTCAGAGACAGTATCTATTTCCTGGGGGCAAGTGGAAAACACAGACACTAGAGATGCCAGTTCGAGGCCAGGGATATCTCAGGGGACACGTAGCATGATGAGTAACATGCCACCACATCAACAAAGTCTTTAAAAAGGTCTTCTGGTGTCACCCACACTACGGGATGTGACCCTCAAGTTTTCAAGTAAATTGCGTATACTTAAAATAGACTCTGTGTGTGTGTGTGTGTGTGTGTGTGTGTGTGTGTGTGTGAGTGTATATGTGTGTCATGAAGGCCTTTGTTTCTGGGTATGTAAGTGACTGCATCTGAAATCTAATTACGTTTTAGTTAATACATTATGTAAGAAACTTCACCAAGGTCTCATGAAATTATAAGGCCTCTGGAAATCTAGAAAGGAAAAAAATCCTAAGAGAATGCTTTAAATTTTATTAGACACAGAATAAAGATTAAAATCAATCATAAACTAGATTTCAAGGGACTGGGAATACCTGATATCTGAATTGTCCCTCTTTACCCACATGTTGTTCACAAAATCTTGTCATGTGGTAAATATGATCTTTATACATTTGCCAACATCTTCATGTTCTTTTAAAAAATTTAAGAAAAGCAGTAATTTCCAGAAAGAATTAAATATATAACTCTTTCCTGGGAGAATGTGAGCACTTTTCTTTCTTTCCTTTTCTTTTCTTTCTTTCTTTCTTTCTTTCTTTCTTTCTTTCTTTCTTTCTTTCTTTCTTTCTCGGTTGTTTTATTTTGTTTGACACAGAGTCTTGAAATGTAGTGCAGTTCAGGTTCAACTTGAATTCATTAGGTAGCCCAGGCTGGCCTCAGATTCACAGCAATTCTCCTGTCTCAGCTTCCCAAGTGCCGGTATGACAGGTATGTGCCACCACGCCCACGCCCGTCAAGATGAGAAGCTTTTACCTTCACTTGGAGATGCAATTCTGGAATCGATTCTGGAATCCTTTCAGTAAAGGAAAACTGTAATCCTCTTACTTCTATCAGATCCAAAGTGAAAGTAAAGCCAAATATCTCAGATCAAAAAATCCTATGTATCTACTATTAAATAAGTAATAGCGTCAGGGATGCTCAGACCTTCATTTTGTAGACTGATCCAATGTAACTCAGAGTCGACACAGGACCATAATTTTCTTGTGCCCTTTCCCTCTGTGACATTTACTCAGCCCCAGCCATATCTACCCTGGAATTCATCTGCCCAAAGATGCAGTATCCTCCTGGATGTAGTTTACACAGGAAATAAATATATTTATGATCAGCTTTCAACTGTATTCACAGGAGGTGCATAAATAAAAACACGTGAGTCTTCTCTTCAACTAATTTATCTACTACACTAGACCAATGCTGTTCACAAGAAGAAAAAAATATTAATTAGAATTTCATTGCTTAGATCCTCGTTAAAAATCATTGTGACAGCCGGGTATGCTGGCACACACCTGTAATTCCTGCACTTGGGAGGCCGAGGCAGGAGGATCACTGTGAGTTCGAGGCCATCCTGGGCTACATAAAGAAGCTCAAGTCCAGCCTGTACTAAACAGCAAGACCCTTTCTCAAAAAACAAAACAAAACAAAAACAAAAACAAAAAAAACAGTGACAAAAGATGTGGAAAGTTAGGCACAAAGGGGAAAAGGAATAACCCATATGTTACATAACTGCTCCCAGATCCAATCTACCTTTTCTTAAAAGTCATTAATGTTTCTGTCTTTTAGCACAAATGCACACCCAGTTAGCCTCTTTCTACCTTCCCTGGGAGCACCTGCAGGCGTGCTGTTTTCACATCACAAGAACGGCAGGTAACGGCACAGTCAGCTGCAGCTGCAAATGACCACTCTACAAGTGATCGTGCTTTCGTGGCTCAGCCAGACATGAGCACAGTGTGTGTGGTGATAGGAGGACCTGGTGGCCTGCTGACAATCCCCAAGGCAAGGCCTTCTAACTTTGGAGTTTACACAGGTCAGGATTTTAAGTTCCACTGTGGAATAAACTGCACAAGGCAGCTACTAAGCAGCTGCCTCGAGGAACACAAATAACGAAATGAATAAAAGTAAAAAGAAAAACAAGTGTGAATCACTGGAGGGTGGCTCCAGTGTGACTAAGGTGGCTCTGCACTAGGCATTACTTACACGGCACCCACGGGTGTCATGAGCTCTTATCTCTTGGCTCTCACACACTCAGTGACTTCCACTTCTCAGACGCTTTTGAAACAAGGCACTGAATCTAATTACCTGCATTTTCCTGTCCACTATGGTTTGGAGATGAAGGTGCAGCCTGTGTTTTTGACTGTGCAAGCCTCATCAGTGGTCCTCACAGTGTTCCAGAAAGAACGCGTCCCATTTGCTGGGATGTATACGAGAGAAAATTGTTAAAGCCCCCTCTCTCGGGTAAAACCACAGCCCTTTGCCTTTAATAAAGACTATAAAAGTCTTCTGCTTGCACAATGGAGGGGAAACGTTTGGGTCAGAAAAGCCTGTGTACCCCATGCGTACCCCTTCCTTTGAAGGATAGAAACTATAGGATAAATATAGAAATAATGAAGAAGTGATAAGAAAAATAAAAGATAAAAGTAGCTTCTAGTAGCAAACATCTAGCAGCAGCAGGTGTCAGTCTTTTTCTGACCTGCTGGGTGACAGGAGAAGCTGCACACTGATATAGAGCTTGCCACTGTGGGCATTTTTATAGAATGGAGAGAAAGCCACCATGAAATCACTGCAATATTGTCATCTAAGACTACTTCATTTTTAAAAAGTGTTACATAATGCACTAAATTTATTTCTTGAACTGTGGTTAAAAAAACAACTAAGATAAAAGGTTAACGAGATGGGTGGAAATGTAATTGAACTGATCTATTTGTAGGGTATCTTGGAAGCACCAGGGTGCAGTTTGAGCTGTCAAATTCTGTTCCTGTAGGTCCTATGTTTATTTCATTGACACAAAATTCCAAACACAAAGGTCTGGGAACACCCATTAAATTTTTATGAAAGGAAAAGGCAGTAAGGCTGCAGGGGAACAACAGTTAATTTTACTTCAATTTTGGGTCAACCCATATTAATTTAACAAGGTCACAGTGCAACAGGGAAATACTTAATGGACCGGTGTGATCAGGGATTGTCAAGGCAAGCATGAGGTGATCTGGTATAGGACAGGGGAATGTATACAGGTCACGTTTGCTTGGTCTGTGCACATCACCTAATTGGCTCATTCCCAAACCCAGTGGAGAAAGTTTGGCAGTGGCTGCTCAGAATGCAAAGAAGGGATTGGAGAGGCCTGCGGTGTGGGTCAGAGGTCAGCAGCAAACATCCAAGAAGGTTTCTGCTCATCTGTCTTACACGGACATTAAGAATAACCACAAGAGCCATTCTCAGTGCTTACTCCAATGCTCAGCAAAGGCAAATTTGTGAGCGTAGAAACCTGCTTCTTCTTTCCATTCTGAATTCTGTCCAACAATGCTCATGGCAGGCAGAGCTAAGTAGCTCTCATCAGGAAAGCTGTGAAATGCTTGCATTCTTCAGGGAAGAAGAAAGTTAATTCAAAGATTGCAAGGTTCCAATGACCAGATTTCACTTTTAGGTATCTTGGTATATTAAGAATGCTATACTGAAAGTTGTGCAAAATATTTCTAGCAACCCCCAAGCTTTCAACAGATGGCATCGTGGATAACAGCAATAACCTAAGATTCTTTTTGTTGTTTTAAATCCAAAGTGGTTGCAGTCGTAAGAGGAGCATAAATCATCACTCTTCCTTAACCAAGAAAATGATGTTAATAGACAGGTCATTGTTTACAATGGCATAAATGATGACTGACAAATGAAGATTCTAAAGCACAAGTTCATATCTTTTATAAGTCTGAAAAGGATATTATTTGGGTTTAGATCTCAAATGTCCACCACAAGCTTCGTCTGTGGGGCTTCTGGAAGGTGACTGGATTATGGAGGTGCTACATCCATCACACACATAAATATGATGTCAGGAGATGGGTCACTAGTGTATGACTGGAAACCTGTGTTCTTATCCCCAGATCTTCCCTTCTCTCTCTGTTTCCTGGCTCCATGGCTTGAGGAGCTTTGTTCTGTGTGCTGGAGCTAGCCAACCACAGAATGAACCCTCGGAATCGTAAACCAAAATGAGCTTATCCTTTGAATTGTGTATGTCAGGTATTTTGACCGAGATAGGCAAGTGACTAGTTGGATATCCAAGTTGAAATCATCCCAGTAAGGTCTAAAAAAATTTAGACACTGCAGTAACATCATGGTGCTGTGTCTTTTTGGTGTGTCTCTCTCTGGCACACACACACGCCCACCCCTATCTTTTATATTGCAGTTTTAGCCTCTAGTCATTGTTAATGTCCATCATAATTTGATGTGCACTGAAATATTAATATAATGACTATATTTTCTCTCATCTTCAGTCTCAACCCTGAATGCCTACTGTTTGAAAGTGTACATTAAATTCACAGTCTTCTAAATTCTATATATTCTGTGCAACCAACAATTCATAAAATTCTAAGGAGTTCAATCTCAGAATTAGAAATGATAACAATTTTATACCTGTAGACAAGTAGGAATAGGTCTCTGATGATAGTCTAACATTGGATGGCCCCAAGGTAGAAAGGGTCTGCAGAGGGAAAGAGATTGTGAACAAAGCTACTCCCAGAGAGCCCAGGAGAGCTGCAACTGGCAAGGCCCTGGAGGCAGGAATGCCCAACCCATTTAGAGATCACATCTCACCAAAACCTGCCCAGATGCTGGACATGGAACTAAGGGATGTAATGTTTGCCCTGCTGGGTTTTAATCTGCTTAGTTTTGATTTCTATCCTTCTCTTCCTTCTTTTTTGAACAGAAATATTTACCCTGTGCCACCAAATGTTATCAGTGTTTTAACTTTCTTTCTTATTTTGACAGAGCTCACAGTTAACAGCTTGCCTTGAGTCTCAGAGGAGACCTTGAACTTGGACTTTTCAGCAATGCTGGAACTGTTGAGAACTCGGCGACTCCTAGAGATGGGCTAAATGGATTTTGTGTAAAGCGATGAGCACCAGTCTTTTAGGGGGCAGGGGAGCAACACTGTGACTTAGATCTGGAATGTTGTACCAAAGTCTCCTATGTTCAGAAGTGGTGTTTTTGGAGTGTGACTGAATTACGGGAATACTGCATCTGACATGTTAGGAGGTGAAGCCTGTTAGAAAAGTGTCACCAGAGACGTGACCTACAAGGGCACATCTCTTGCCCTAGCTCAACCCATTTTTCACTCTCATCTCACCATATAACCCATCAACTTGCTGTTCTGATCCATTCACCTTTCTTCAACAGTCAACCAGTTCCGTTTGTCCAAAGTGTACCCATCTCCTACTTCTCTCATAGCTCTGCTTATTATAAAATGTTACCAGGTCTATCAAATCTCTAGGTCATTTCATTATTTCTGGGTGTTCCAGCAGTACTTTGATCACTCTAATAACATCACATGTGAACTGTCCCATTCTTTCCAGTTATTTCTCTTCCCTGTTGGATGACAACCTTCTTTAGGAAAAAGGTGATATCTTGCTTTCTTTGTGTACCTAGGTACATAACAGGTGCTCAGCCACCAAGTATGTATGCACAGTGAAGAACACTTCTGAAGTAAGAGTGAATATGAGTCCTTATCAACTTAGCAAACCTAATGCTCACTCTGTAACCTTCAATTTTATCTGCACAGTGTGATAATAGTATCTTTTCAATTTACAAAGTGCTATTATTAGAATCATATGAAATGTGGCGGAGAAAATCACTATGCCAAATAGACTGCTACATTCAGTGTAGTATCATCTCTCAATGTCTATCCATTTCCTTGAATTATATCAAAGGCTAAAAGATTATAAGGCCAGTGTCCAAATTGAGACTATAGACACAACAAAATAGGTATTTTATCTGTCACATTCTACTGTACTTAAAAGTCAAGGGTGATATCAATTTACTGTGACCTGCACAGCACTGTGAAAGTAAATATTAGCTAATATGTAAAAACCCAGTATTATAGAGCAAAACCTGTCAGATTCAGAGGCATGAATTCCAGCACCATATTGCTTTGCTTTACAGCAAATACTTTTAAAGGTATATATACATACATATATATATATCACATTTATTAATCCATTTATTTCTCATGAGAACCTTATGAAATAGATCCTATTATACTTATTATTAGCATTCTGTATGCTGGAAACTGAAGCAGGGAGGTGGGGTGACTGTTCCTAGCACCGAAGCTATTACAAAATACAGCTGGGATTTGTGGTTGGACAGCTGAGTCTAGACTGGCTCTGATCATTCATACATCTCTTAATGACTGTTATGGCTTGTGTCTAGAAGTCCCCCAAAGCCTCATGTGGTCATAGGTGGGGCTTTTATAGAGGTGGCTGAATCTGGAGTGTGTGACACTTGGATGAAGGGTGTTTGATTACTAAATCAGTCCACTGATTGGTTTGGCACCACCCTAATCCCAGTAGCTTATATAGAATATAAAAAGGGCAGAAAGAAGCTGCTAAAGTCCCTTGCTTGCTTTACTACTTTCTGCCTACCATAAACTGTTTCTCCTCTGTGATGCCCCTCTGCCTTGGAGACAGCCCATCATGGACCGAAACCTCTACAAACTGTGAGCTAAATAAACCTTTCCTCTTTTAACTGTACATATTGGGTATTTTGTCTCAGCAATGAGAAAGAAGTAACTAATGACATGACAAGGAAGCACAATGCCCATCCAGGGTAAAATTTTTAACAGTGACAGCTTCCTTCCCATTTGTATATAGTCGTACTCAAGTGACTATGCATACTCATGTATGTGGTCACCTGCTGACAACACCCCAATGCCATGTGACTCTGTGAAAAGGAAAACTTATCTACAAAGCATATTGCCTTATTTTCCACATGCATAACTTCCAAGAAAAATAGAAAAGATTCAACCATTTTAAAGCTAATAATGCAACCATTCTAGTGAGATACATACTTATTTCTTTTTTAAAATCATTAAACTGACATTAAGGCAAAAGCAGAGAATTGGCCAATTCTCTTTTTGATCTTCTGGGGGGGGGTTTGACAAATTTCAGTACATCAATTAAATTTTCTCTTACAGTCAGCATGATTCACATTGTATTAACTCTCTCCAGTTCCCAGTCCCCGCTGATAATCCCGTAGCGAGACTCTACAGTTCCCTCTTCAGCATATCACTCAGAGAAGAAAGGTGTGAAAGCATTCCTCCAAATATAGCTCACATCTTGGCGGCTTCTGACCCAGGGGAACACATGTGCTTACAATTAGATAAGGAGACTGACTTCTTTAAGGCTCTTCCAACCAGGACGGCTATGGCTCACACAATCTACTTTGTATCAGAATCCTCTTAATTGTTCTCGTCAATCTTCTTACTAGTTCAATATGACATATTTTATTTCAATAAATTCCTTCTCTCTCCATTGTTGGCTACACAGGGTTTCTTAGATTATGTCCTGTGCATCATTAATAGTTTATAGTTATATATTTAATAATAACTTATTTAGCACTTCCTTTGTGCCAAGTTCTGTACTAAGTGCTTTATATTAGCTCATAAAATTCTCATGACAAGCTTAGGACATACTGTATTTTATCAAACCCAAGAAGACCTTTGTAAAACATTTTTTACATCTCTAAAATTATGGTGCTTCTTACAGTCAATACCAAGTATGTCAAACTTGTGATACTGCTTTTTCTATGTATATACACATTATTTCTTAAAATTAGTGTCAACTTACATCACCTGAAATTTGATAAGTAGCATATTTCCATTCGAAAGTTTAAAAAATGGAGGCTCTGAATATTATGAGGTTTTCCCTAATTGCAGTGAATTTATACAAGCTAAATAAATATCTGTGTATGTCACTGAACAAGATTTCACTGAGCTATGTTCGTTTTAACAGTCAACTGCAGCACAAAGACAGAGATCCATCCCATAACATGTAGCTTTAACCACTGTAGTTCAGGTTCTGGAATTTTACTGGGGCTGGAGCCCAGTTCTACCACTAAACTGAGCACGTGATTTGGGGCATGTTGCATAAACTTATTAACTTCAGCTGCAAAATCAGAATAACAGTCCTAACCCCAAGTTTCTGAGGTGGTTAGTGAGATAATCTATGCAAAAGTACATAATGCAATGAGAGATAACACTGAATAAAATGACAGTGATAACAAGATTTCATAAAATATAATGAAGAAGAAAAATGTAACTGATTGTTTTTTTGCTATTTACTCCCAACCCAATTTTACAACAGATAATATATATGATGGCCAAGATCTCTCTGTTCCCACTGCATCAACATTTTGTATCATATAAATTCCAGTTCCAAACTTGTTAAGAAGTCCACTACCTAATCTAGCCAAGAATTCTACAGCCATTTCAATTCTAAAACATTCTGAGCATATCTATTGTGTAGATTGCTGTCTTTGCATGAGGTGATAGGAAAGAATCAAGGATAAATAAGGAATTATCCTGTCCTTGGGGTATTTTAAATGAACAATATATACAAATAGAGTCATGCTAAAATATGAGAAATGCTTTAAAAGAAGCACAGATTAAAAGGTTATCAGAGAGCAACTAAGGAAGAGTTCATGTCTAGACAGAATTATAAGGAAATTCTTCAGAAAAGAAGTGGTATTTAAAATGCATTATGAAGGTGAGGTAATATCTGGACTATCTTAGGGCAATCCCAGTGTACTGGTCAAAATACCCAACATATACACTACTGGGCCACTACTGGGCCAAAATATCCAACATATACAACTTAAAGGAGAAACATGGTTTCAGTTAATGATCAATTGGCACCAAGACAGAAATATCATGGTGAAGGAAAGCTGCTCACTCATGGTAGCTCGGAAGAGATGGGAGAAGGCCTGGGTCATAGAATACCCCCTCCATCAGCTTTCTTCAAGTAGGCAGTAAGCTGCTCATCATTAGGGTAAGTGCCGTGAACTCAATAAAAAAGCAGCTATTAGGAGGCTGGAAACCCATCAGGATTTTGGCGTTAGGATACTGAGAACACAAACTGCTACTTGGCACCATCAAGGAAGGATATCTGGAAAACTGTGTGATGGGTCATGTTCTTGGACTAAGAACAGACAGGAAATTAATCAGGCCTCACAAAATCTATGATGTAAAGGGCCACAAAGGATCATTAGGCCTAACTGTCACAGTGCCAAGGCTGAGCAACACTGATCCAGAGAAAGCAGGCTTTAAGCCCTTCACAGGTGACATCAGAGTGAGTGCACTCCTCCCTAGACTTTTCACCTGCTGTGTGGGCTGAAGGAAGACAATAAACCCACAAGGCTTTGTGTTTTTCGGGCAGAATAAAATGATTAATTCTTATTTTTAATCAATAAAATAACTCATGATTTCTAAAATATTTCCTACCAGTAAAAGTCTGGTTTTCACTTGTGGTTAATTTAAAAATAATATAAGTAATATACAAGTAATTTTAACGATATAAGCAGAAAAAAATAAGTCCTCTGACATAGTGGCAGACCATATACTTCCAACTGGAGGCCTTTTTGACTTATTGCAACTATAAAGATTTGTGCATACGGCAAAGCAGCAAAGTGTATGTGCTCAGAGGGGGAAAATATTATGGGACACTAACGCTTTCTGGTAAGAATCGTCCAAAGGCAAGCACTAGGATTTATGTTAAAATAAACAAAAGGGAATACTAAAAATAGACAAACATGTCACTGAAAATGAGGAACCACAAATGCAATTAAAGGAAATCTTATTTAAAATCAAGGCTGCAGCAATTTAATGTGCAAAGAAAACTGTTCTGGGATTACATGCATCAGGTGTTAACCAGTCCCAATTAAAATTCTAAACTATGTACTTTGCATTCATGGGTATATGCTTATTTTCAATTCTCACGACACTATTTGTGTCACCCTTTTATGTTGACCTTGAAATAATATTTCTCAGATAAATGGAATTCAATGTCGGTTTATACAAGTTAATAATAATCTACAAATTAAGGAAAATCACAGGAGAAATATAAAAAGAACGATTTATTTATAGAACTAAAATTAACATTTAGTGGTATAAATTTGCATAGAATCTTTTACTTTAATAGGGAGTATGAGTTTGACTCAGTTCTCTAAGAACCATCATTTTTTAACTAATGAGAATAAATCTTCTATGAAAACTATAATTAAACACTGTATACAGACCAAACTATGATATTTCAAAGACATTACCATATCCACAGGAGGCAAAATTTGATTTGTAGAATAATTAAATCTGTATTAATTTAAATCTTACATGTCAATAAAAAGTGTTGCTTGTGCAACAACAACAACAAAAACTGCAAATATACAGTAAACCCAAAAACAACTGCAAATTATCCAGGTTTCTATTTTTTGTGTGAAATAGTATTTTCACACAGACAGTTTATTAGCTTTATGAAGTTTTGTCCTTCCTCATAAAAATACACTGAAACATAAAAATTAGTCCATCAAAAAGCCCCAGGATACAGTTGAAATTTATAGAGATCGAGATTCCAAGCTAAGCTTTGCTTTGCAAGTTTGGAAGACATTTATGCAATGCCTTGGGCCTGTGTGTTCAAAAAGAGCAGACGTTCTCTTCCTAAAAGGCCTCCAATCCTACAGATTTGCTGAATTGCTCTACAAGCAAGATGTGAAATTAATAAGTAAGCTTGGTGCTGGAAGGGGTGATGTGGAGGAAGGGTGCTTTGGTTTATTAAAAAAAAAAATGAGAGAGTTTTCCTTAGTACTGTGGTCTCCTAAGGGAGAAGGGATAGGGTGTGACACCCAGCAATCTATGACAATTAGAATGGCAAAGCTGTCCCTCACAGAATGGCTGCTAGCAGGCTCCTCATCATCAGCTGGAAATCTTACTTCAAACCCCTTCTGTCAGAAGGCTCTGATCCCTGGAGAGCTCATGTCAGGATTCTACATGGCCCTAAACGGGACCTGAATGACCATTCAGGTTGTGTAGACAACAGTCTGTAGCAGGCAAAGATGATGATGTCATTGCTACTGCACTTCAACCCTGCTGCCCTATGACCCTGGCAATCAAACACAACAACTTTTGATGATCTTGGGTTTTCTCCGCCTGGAGAGCTTTATGTGACGGCAAACTCTACACTTACGGCTGACACGGTGTTGATACAGTATCTTCTTCAGACTTCCTACTGTCTATAGAAAAGCAATATGACCCTTACACAGAAATTTCTATTCTTCAAAAGAGATGGACAGAATTTGGAACTAAGACCTGTAAACATACAGCAATACAGTGAATGGTCAATGACAACACACCTCAAGTCGGTTTCCCTGCATGAAAACACATTTCTGTTAGCAATCTGATGGTTACCACATCCATGCAAGGTAATGGCTTTTTCAGGGCCTCTGTTTCTTTGCGAAGGCACGCCCTACTTCAGTTACCAGATAAATCGATCAAGGGCCAAAGTTTGAGCTAGTGGTAAATGTGATAAATTGCAAACAGGAAACAGCAGATTATATTTCTACGAGTCAATGAGCTGCAACTGTTTTAACATAACAGTGACAGCATGCGCTGTTCCAATATCTTCACCTACTCACAAATTTCATTTTCATGCCAAAATACCACTCCTTCTGGAATTCACAAACTGCACTGCCATAATTATGTGCCAACTTTTCAAAGATTAAATACCAAAATGTCAAGCAGGTTTATGGATGTGCTATGGTTCAAAATGAATTTTAATGAACTTCACTAAAGAAAACAGCTTTTCTCCCTCTTGCCTACAAAGTACTGTTTATACTGTGACTAAGTTAATAAACACAAAGGGTTTTTGATAAGGAATAATCTACTATTTAAATAATATCTCAACAGAGGAGAGTTGATTAGTTTCAGATAGCAGGAAGTCAAATTATAAGCATTTAGTTCTATTAAAAAGAATAAGACTTTCTGATTGAAAAGAATTGAGTTTTAATTGGGTGAACAGATTTTCAAGATAGCCTTAGAGGTCAAGAGAAGGAAAAAGAACTAATGAATTTTTAATCTGTAAAATCTGGAATACAATCAAGCATCAATGAGGGACAACTGTCTCTCCCAAGACAGGTGAGTGTTGCAAGGGTCCCAGGGATATTGATCACCCTGTTTAAACACTTGGTATCAAAAAGTCAGGAGCCTACCACCAGGAGAAGGGCATCAAGATGGGCCATGATTAATCAGAGAAATGACAGGATATCAGCACGGATGGGCATTCATTCATGAAACCTGTGCCAGTGACCAGCCTAGGAGGGCTGGACACATAAAACACATTCACCCAGGAAGCTCACATGCTAGCAGGAAAAACAAGATAGCTTAACCCAATAAAATAGAATCAGTTTCGCGTAATAAAATAATGATACAACCTGCTATTATCTATTGAGATGAACTACCAGAGTGACAATGATAGCATCTAATTGCTTCAACATATCTGTGCATACAGTTCTTTAGAGCTAAAGATTTTAAGACTGAAAATACAGAGATTCAATCCATTCTAGAGCAAACTTCAATTAGTGTAACAAAAAACTGCTTTCCTAATGCCACTTTTCTTATCCTGATTTGGGCAGAAAATTTGAGACTTTTTTGTAGTTCTCCAATTACTCAAAAGGTTACAACCTGACATATCTCACTGGTCATTTGTCAGTGGCAATTTCTTTCAAGTGGAAGAATCCTGACAGTCTTCTTCCTGCCCGACTGACTTTAAATTCTTCTGGAATGAAGCGGTGTGTACACTGGGTAACAGATACACACACATCTGTCCAGGTGGAGTTGACTATTAATCTCCTAGTTATATCCAGGGCCTCCTTAGGCATAAGGTCTACGGGATGCCCAAACATCAAGACTTTCATGTAGACAGTACCATGACTAGTTACTGTTTTCAATTTTTTTTCTGTGTTTGACATCAACTGACTCTGAAAGACAGTATCTTTTAAAATCCCATTGCAGACCTCCAAGCAAAGTTCTTAAGGACAGGCAGAGAAGCACTTAGCTGCGGCTACTATGAAATAGGCATCTGGCCTCAGAAGCACTGCCACGAAGCAGGGGAAGAGCTCAGGAAATCATGACTAGCTTCCTGCTCCCGGCCTGCCACCATCTCTAATGTGAAGCACAAGGAGAAAGGGCCCAGGGCCACCATCTTTTCCCTAGTTTTGTTCTTAGCAGGTGAGAAGGGCCTAACAAGAGAACAAGAGGTATCTTACCAGAGTTATATTCAGGTTCATAGATGAATTCCTTAGCACAGTCCCAGCAAAAAAGTCTCTGCTATGCACAGGACATAAAATCAAGGATTCAATCATTCAAATGAAATCCTGTCTTCCATATAATGTAAAAAACATTATATGTAATTTAACAAAGCCACTATTTCATTCCTTAAGTGAGGAGTGGCCCTGAGAATTACGCATGGTACACATTCTGCTATTCCTTCCTATTTTCAACTGCCATTTACTGTACACCTTTTCTTCCCAGACTATAGAACACATCTGTTAACAAGACTGTTATCTTGCCTTCGTGGAGTTTATATTTTCATGGAGACAGAGGGTATAATGGCACAAATAATGACCAAAATAATACAAACATTCCAAGTAGGGATTAAAAAAAAATAAGAGAAGTAGATGAGAAGCAGGTGAGATTTTTTTTCAACATGTCCCAGTGAAGGTGGCAAATGAGCAGAGTAGGGGAGATGACATGGTGACCATGGAAACATCTGGGGGAAGCCTGCAAAAAATCGAGAGTGATGACCAGGGCCACATCCTGCTCATTTGAGAAGCCCCGTGATCCTACAATGCTACCAGGTTGTGCTTTGCCAGAAGATACTTTCCTCACAGTGTACTGTGGGGAAAAAAAGGCTAATTTAAAAAATAGTGAGTTGGTTAAATATGAGAGAATCATATCAATGATTACTATAATATTTGTTTGGAAGTCATTCTCAAATATCTCAGGAGCACAAGGAAATGTTTAAATAATTCTATTTAAGAAAATCTGGGACAAGAGTTTCTAAAGGCCCTGAAGTAGAAGGAAGTCTGGGGTATTTGAGGAGCAGCAAGAAGGCTAGAGAAGGGCTGGGAAGGAACTCAAAAGGGAAGTGTAGCAGGAAGGGCACGGGAAGGAGGTGGGGCCAAATCGGCTAGGGCCCTGGGCAAGGCCCAGCCCGAGACTTGGTTCTAAGCAGGGTGGCAGGCCCCTGGAAGGGCTGAGCACACCAGTGATGGCTTCTGCTGTATATTTTTAAAAGTTCATTCTCTCTGCTGACCGGGAAACAGATTGCAGGGGGCAGGAACAGAAGTTGGACACCAGATGGAGGTGACAGTGACGGTCTGGGCAAGAGATCATGACTGGTTAGACTCAGCTGGTGACAAGGCCGGTGGTCAGATGGGAATTCAGGATATGCTTCACTTGACATTAATTATAGTTCACATTGATTGGATGTGTCGTTAATGAATCACATAAAGAAGGGTCCAAACAGTTCTGATGGATAACAGAAGGGGCTCATTGTAGGGGCAAGGATTCCAAGTCTGAAGTTAAACTCTTGCTTCCTGAGCTGACCGACCCTCTCTGCCCAGCAAGACTTGCAATTTTTGGTGGTACCCTTCCCACTGCCCTTCACACCCAGGAATAGGGTGTGACTAAAATGAGCTGTCTCCTCAGCAGACTGAGTGACTGCAAACCTCTACCTCCAGCCTCACAAATGCTCCAAGTCTCCCTAGGCAAGAGATGTGTGAGATCCGGGTCCTCTCCCTCACTACGTATTCCTCCTCCCAAACGGTAATGACAACCCCAGTGAGTAAGACAGGAGTTTCTACTTGGTAAAAATAACAGCGCATCTCAGCCTTTCAAAATTGAAATACTACAATCAAAATAAGAACATTTAGCATATTCCTGAGATTCACCTCCTTGAAATTCTGAGCATTACTGTAGCCATTTTGACTGCTTCACAGAAGTCTGTGCACTTTCCTGTACTTGTTCTGTTTTCTACTTGTTGGTCTTCTTGATGGTCTCCAAACTCTGGTTGTTATTAGTGAATCACAACTCATGGCTGTATTAATATTACATATATACCATCCTAGTTTTTATCATTATAATTCTTGAGAAGTAAATTTTTAAAAAACAATCTTAGGTAAGATTTTGATACCTTCAAAGAAAATACTATCTCTTGAAATAATGAAGAATCACTTGATATAGAAATGTGATAGTGTTAGAGGAAGGGGGAGGGGGTAAGGCTGGTTAATGGGTAGGAAGATACAACCAGGAGCAAGAAGTTGTTGTGTATTATTGTTAGTAGGATGACTACAAATAGTAATAACGTACTGCATGTTGCAAAAATCTGGTAGAAAGGATTTTGAATGTTTTCACCATAAAGAAATGATACATGGGAGACAGTCATATACAAACTAAGTCTGACATTATACAATGTATGCATGTATCAGAACATCTCATGGCACCCATTAATATGTACAATTTTTGTTTTTCTGAATCAGGTAAAAAATTTAAAACTAAGAAAACATAGTCAAATAGTGTAAGTGAGAAAAGAAACAAGAAAACAAATTGACAATTAGATGTCATATAGGATGGGGTAGGGGGACTGAGATGAAAGGAAAGCTTTTACTGTGTATCTTATCTTTCTGTATTTGGCAGAGGGGAGTTGAACTGCATGACACTTATCCTTATTATAAACTTTACCAGTGGAAATAAAAAATGGCACTGAGTAACAGCAATGAAGAACTTGGGGGGGCTTTCAATTCACTGAGTGTGGCGGCTGTCAGCCCTAGCTGCACATTAGAATCATTTGGGGGGCCCTCCCACACCCCAGCAGACTGCCAGCTTTGCACAGATGGGACTCAGGTAGCCATACATTTAAAACTCCCCAGGTATTTCCAAAGTGCAATCAGAGTGGAAAACTGCTGACCTAAACCAAGGTTCCCTCCAGCGGGCTTGGGTTCACCATTTGTAGAGGAAAACAAATGAGTCCCTGAGGGTGACAGTGACTTGCAATGACAAAGCCTACTGAGGCACAACCACAACTGCAACCTGAATTTTGATAACTGCTGCATCAATGAGAATGCAACATCTCTAACTCGGAAAGGTGTAAGGGAACAGGAAGGATCCTCACCAATCGCCATCCTGCTGACTGTATCAGCCACCTTCTGGTCGACCTTAGCAGCCAAAGTAGTCTAGCTTGCAGCAAGGTGAGGCTGAAAAGCTGAGGTAGGACCCTGCAGCAGCAGCACCACTACCGATGATTAATAAATGTTCTTCTCATCCTTGAGAACACTATGCTAGCCAATGAGCTCACATTCATAGACTCCATGGAAGGGCTATTAAACAAGCAAACACACACCTACCTACAGGTGCGCACAAATAGCCTTTGACTAATCTACATTCACGAACTTGACCTAGGAAGTAATCATGAGTATGCACCCACATCTAGCTACTTACCAAAGTTTACTGCCACACTGTTTGTGTAAAAGTGGAAACATCAAAATATCACAGAAGAAGCACGAAGCAAATTTCAAAACGGACGTTCAAATTTTAAAGAGATACAATACACAGAGGCAATATTTTCCTAATTTGGTAAAAGTAAATACATTATAATACAATAAGTAAACAGAGTAGTTGGATTATTAATAATTTTTCTATAACTGAGGACCAAACCTACAGCCACACATATGCTAAGCACTTACTCTATCACTAAGCTATCCTCAGCTTCTGGTTATAACTAGTTTTTATTATCATCCACACTCCTTTTAAATGTTCCACATTTTCTAATTTTTCTCCATGGCACTGTATCTCACTTAAAAGAAAAGTTACTATATATATATATATATTTTTAACTGCAGGACAATAAACATATGTACAGAATTATATGTGATTACAATTTTTTTTTCCAAATGTTTCCACTAAGTCTTCCCTTTAGATCAAGGATGTGAGCCAGAGGCCAGGTTTATGCCACATTCTACAAAATGCATACATATTTGTAGGCAGAAGCTCAAATTACACTGACTTTACTTACATAAACCAAAAACTACACAAAAAATGTATGTCACAGAATCGTACTTTCTCATGAATTAGAGAGCGACATATTGACACAGTCCATTTTGCTGTGTCTCTAGGTTATTTAACAATATTTACTGAGCACTTTTCATGTGGCAAGGACCTTTTCAGACTTGGGGAACTTAACTGTGAACATGTGAATGGTAAGTAAAATGGAGCAGAGATCTGAAGAGTATGCCTGGGCGAGGAGGTGGCACTGCTCTTTTCAACAGAGTGGCTAAGCAGTGGCTTCATGATGAGGTCTCATGGGGAAGGGACCTGAGGAGGTGGCCTTAGGACACTGCAGGCATCTTCCTCATCAATGAAAGGGAAAACACTTTTTCTCTTCTGCCGATCTTTGGGCCATTTACAGTTATATTTGTAATGAAGGTTTAGTCAACTCATGACTACAGAATATCTGCATAACAGCTTCTGTAAGCAATTATGGGGACCTGGAAAAAAAAGTTAAAGGGTTACTTAACACATATTCACTGATAACACCTATGAAAAACCTCAAGTTTCTGCCTTGTCTATAGTGTAAAAGTAGATGTAAGAAGCTAAGTTGAAGTCCAGCCTGTTCAGTGGCTTTGTAAAACCCTGTCTCAAATGGATGGATGGATGGATGGATGGACGGACGGACGGACGGACGGATGGACAACTGGTATGTCAGTGTGAAGGTCCAGAGTTCATCGGTCATCGGAAGAACAAAAGCCATTTATGATGGAGAGAGACCATGATGACTTGGTTAAGAAACAAAATATTTCCTGAAAACCTTATCTAATATGTGTACTGATTATATATTCCTTTCTGGAAAGGATATGAATGAGCTATATAATACAAAATTTCAAAAATCTTTTTTTGAAACCTCTATTTTAAAATTTTTATTAGTACACATTTGTAGTTCATAATAAATACATTTATTGTGAGGCATCGGTACACATGCACATTCTTAATTCTTGGTAATATATCTTAATTCTTTTATGTCCCCTCTGCTCCATCTCTTGGTCCTCTTCCTGTTTGCAAAAAGTCTCCCTGTTTCCTGTTATCTAGCTTTTACTTTTCTCTTTATTTACATTTTGGGTTTTTCATACAAGAGAAACCATGTGATATTTAATGATGTGTCTAGTTTATTTCAATTGCAAAACATGTTCATGCACTGAACATGAAGTTACCCAACAGCCCCATGGGTAGGCTTTAATACTTTTTGACAAACAATATTTGTAGTAAAAAAGTTTTCCTAAATACCACTATGTATCATGGAATTAAAAATTAAAGGCTACTTACAGACAGATTGATTTATAGCCACAAAGTTGGAACAGTAAATACTTAATGTACCTGTTTTATTATAGAAAAAGCAAGATCTAACCATAATCATTAATAGTTTGGCTTCAATATATAAAGCACCTTTATCCTATATAAATTAAACTGCCAAATGATTAATCCCTCAAAGTTTAAAATGACATTAAAGGTTATATTACACCTATAAAAAGTTTCCATTTATAATTGTGACTTAGAAGGATAATCATGAAATGCAACTCTGCTTTATTTCCCTGGATTTCATACTGCACACCAACAAAACACTCAGGATCTGAGATAATCTGAATAGGATGTGAATTTCCTCTTAATTCAAATGCAGCATCTCTCATTTTACATTATTAAATACACGGAGCACCAAAGTCACTTTAGTCACTCAGCGATAAATAAAATTCCCTTTACAGTATGCACAGGATGAAGTATCTCTTCTAGGAATAAAGACTTCTGAAAGTTGTCGAAATACTAAATTCTTTAAAATATCAAGTTTCATGTCCAGAAATGCAACAATAATGATCAAGCACCTTCTTTCCAAAAGTAGAGAGGTTTCTAAACACATTAACTTCGTAGCAGAGGCATAGGCCTTGCTGTCTGAAACCAGTAACAATCAGCAGTAAATAGAAAGAGCTCCAGGTTCCAGAAAGTTCACCAGATTTCATGGCTGTAAAATTACTTCCTTCCTTAAAAATTCAAGGGAGTTTTAAAAAGAAAAGCACCAGGAGAGATAAAGATCAAATTCTTACTAAAGATTATGAAAAAGGTAGAATTCCTTCCAAATCCTCCAGATATGTATTTCTATGACCAAAAAATGTGTAAACAAGTCATTTAGTTTCTTGAAATGACCAGGCCTTATTAAGTTACACAGCCAAGAATGTTATTTAACACTTAGGATGAATTATGTCTTTTAATAACAGAGGCAGGAATTCCTGGCTATTAGATAGCCGTCTGCCAGTCCAGAGACGTGAAGAGTTATAGTGTAGGGCAAAATAAATAATAAATGCACACATACAGAGTGGGAAAGGTGAGAATGTCTGAGTGTGGGAAATTAAGAGCAAGCATAAATGATACTTTCTGCATAACGGAGGCTGCTACAAATAAGTTTCTTAAAGGATACAGCAGCATGTATCGTACTCTCAGGCTTGGGAAGCCTTCACAATGTCACCTGCTGGAATGCTGTGTATGAATCCCTGCGATCATCCATTCTGCAAAGCTCCCATTCGGTTTCAATCTGAACCCCCGAGACAGCCTAACCTCCCAAAGCAACCTCTTCCATTTCTAAACATTTTTGCCTTTATAAATGTTTTTCCTTTGCTGACCAAAAAGGCATCAGTTTTCTGGAACTTCTCAGTGACCTTTGTTTGAGCTCTTAAAAGCTGAGGGTCCCCCTCCCCCACACACACACACAGACCCTGGGACTGAGGCAGAGAACATAAATAGAGCAGGCCAAGAGCCATCGCAAGCGCTGGGGACCTGGGCCAACTGGAGAGACGCTCACGCAAACAGCCAGCTACCTCTTGCCAGGCTCCTGTTGCAGGATTTTCTGATCAACGGAAGCCAGAACTCTGAATCTTAATAGATGCATCCTGTTTTTGTTTTTTAATTGCATAAGAGTACATGTTAAGAGTTCAAACAGTTCTTAAAGATCATTTTGTCCAAACTTTATGTTTTATAAAGGAGAAAACTGCGGCCAAGAAAGAACAGAAAAAGTGACTGATGTCCAAAGCTGAATGGTGAATAAAAAAGTAGGCGTGGGAGAGGAAAGACAAAACACGAGTCCAGCTTCTCCACTGAAGAGACGCTGACCAGGAGCCAGAAGTGTGTGCGCCTGCGGACCTCATACAGGAACTGGCTGCAGACCCTTTTGCCCCGGCCAAGCAATCACTGTCCGCACCTGGTCCGCAGAGTGGCCTTTCAGGCTAGGGGGCAGATGGAGCGGTAGCTAGGGCACTAGACTCAGCAGAGTCAGAGGGACTGCCGGAGTCTGCAAGTCTTGTGCTACCACTTAGCACCTCCAAGACTAAATCACCTCTGTTTGTCTCAGGTTCTTCACCTAGGAAGTGGGAATAAGGGTACCTGCCTAGCAGACAGTACTACTGGGTCAATATCACTACTTCCCGAGACAGCGCTAGGATGTGCTGAACAAGAAAATAAAACTTCCTGGAAAATGAAACACAAAAGTGTACAAAGATGTTTTAGAAGCATACAAGTTCTGAGAAAGTTTAAAGCAGCCAATTCCATTGCAGAGGTAAAGGCCAAGGCATGTTTTAGGAACTAAATGACTGGCCATAAAGACAGCATGAACCCACGAATTAAACAGGAAGCACTCCCTGCACAGGACAGGGCCTCCCATTTGATCTCCTCAACCTTGGAGAAGCTGAGAATTCTGGGCTTCTCCTTCCCCAGGGCTGCGCCTGTCTTCACAATAGTTTCTTCAGCCAGCCCGTCCCTCCCCACCTCCATCTCCAAGCTGCTGTTAGGAATCCAGAGTCTCAAAAGCTCTTCCTAGACAACTAGAGGTTTAATTTCCTCTTCACTATGAACTGGTGATTGATGAAAAGCCAGCATGCACGCTCTTTCCAAAGGGAGAAAAGAAAATGTCACTGTTTCCTCTACATTGAAACTCAGGCAGATAGCCAACACACACAGATTGACCGTGAGGATCATACCACATTTGCATGTCAGCCACAAGAAAGCACAAATGCAAAAGCAGACTCCTAAGACTCTCACCAATCAGCAGAGGGAACCGAAACACCCTGTCTCAAGTCACTGAGGCTGTAACAGAAATGGAAGTAGCGGCTCAGGTCTCTAAAACATGACAGGGTAAATAAAGAATTATTCCAAGGGTGCCAGGGCCTCACTAAGCCTCTGGGTGATGATGGGCCAGTTTGTGGCTCTTCTAGGTCACTGAGTTCACTGCTTGTGAGGGTCAACAATGACTACCATGTGCCAGCTACAGATGTGGATGCTATCTGGTATTAACCCATTTAATTCACATAGCAAGTGTGGTAGTCAGGGATTGCAAGGAAAACAATCACATACAGGACATATGATTTACAGTATTATTTATAATGGTCACCCAAGGGGTTACATACCAAGAAAGTGCAGGAAATCTGTCCACAACACTAAAGACCTAGAGAATCCAGCAGGGGGCCTGGATCCCACAGCAATGTCCTGCATGAGTCCAGCTGAAGACCTAGAGCCCATGACAGTGCCACCCATGAGTTCAACTGGAGGCCTAGAGCCCATAATAATGACTCATGCAAGTCTGTTTCACAGATCTGCCCTGGGAAGGCCCAAAGGTCAGTGGTGGAAGCTAGAAAGTCTATGCCAGTGGGGTGAAGGTTCTGCACTGGAACCAGGAAGCAACACTCAAAATAAGGACCAGGGCTCCCCCCAAAAGTACCACAGTCATCCTCAGTGACAATGAGGTCTCAAACTCTTCCAACAAAGAGAACAGTTGAGTGTATATCAGGAAACCAGAGGGACAAACTCTCCTGGAGATTGAATAGCACACATCTTCCCCTCTGGAGCCAGGAAACAACGCTCAAAGTAAGGGCCAAATCTCTGCCAAGCGAACCACAGCCATTCTCAGCAACAGGTCCCAAGCTCCTCCAGTGATAACAGCCCAGTCCATACCAGGGGAGCCAGCAGGAAAAGCTCTTCCAGGAGAACAAGTGGCTCCAAACAACAACACTTAGGAGAACCCGCAATGCTACTGCTCCTCTCTAGGACTCCTTTTTACACTGGCAACTTTTACCAGGTGGACCATCTACACTCAGCACCACACTGATTCAGTTCCGCTGGTGTTTAAGTTGACCACCGGTTTTTAATCCAATAGAGCAAGAAACTGACCTGGATACTACTATCCCCTCATCACAAATGAGGAAATGCAAGCCCTGAGAGGTGGAATAACTTGCTCGAAGATACATAGTGAGAAAAGAGCAGCGCCAGGACACAAAGCCAAGGGACTGGTTCTCGAGGCTGTGTTCCTAGTCAACCACTCCCCACAAGGGCCTCCAGAAATTTCGGGTAGCATCACTTTCCTGGAGTACACTGAAAAATGGCTCCCAAGCAGGCAGCAAGAGACAGCTCCCAGGAGATAACTGGAGTCTCACTACCTCTGTCTGCACCCAAATATCCACTTCTGGGTCTCCCACCAGGTGGAGACTGCATTCCCAGATAGCTCTGCTCACATCTTCTGATTACTCTTGCACTGAAGATACATATCCCTTTTGAGAGGATATGCAAACTTCTGGCCCAGTCTTTCCACTCACAGAGAGACAGGCATTCTTCATGAATCATCCTCCTCTCTATTCCCTAAGACAAAACATGTACGAGTTGAAAGTCACTGACTGATGTGATATTGGCATAAGAGAAAAAGCAGAACATAGATTAAGAGTACGTTAGCAAGTGACTGTCACCCTTCAGGAAAATACAAATGAAACCCACCATGAAGATAGCACTTCGCATCCACTTGCATGGCAAAATAAAAAAGACAGATAATAATGAGCATTGGTGAGGCTGTGCAGAAACTGGAATCTTCAGGCACTGCTGGTGGAGATGTGAAATGGCTTAGCTACTTCTAGAAAAAATCTCTGACAATTCCACCAAAGATTAAATTGCAGAGTTACCATGTAACCCAGAAATTCTCCTCTTTGGAATACACTCAAGAGAAATGAGCACACAAAAATCTCTACATGAATGTTCACAGTAGCATTATTTATAAAAACCAAACAGGGGAAGCAATTTCAGTGCCCATCAATTGATGAGGAGATTTTATTTTGCTTTTGCAGTGTTGGGGATTGAACCCGGTGTCACACACATGCTAGGCAAGTCCTCTGCCACTGAGCTACACCCCTAACCCACAATTGATGAAAAGATAATAAAACATGGGGTATCCAAGCAGTGGACTATTTGGCAGTAAAAAGAATGACACACTACAATCTTAATGGCCTCTGGAAACAAAGAAGCCAGTCACAAAAGTCTGTCTAGTATATGAGTCCATTCATATAAAATGAAGAGAAGGGACAAATATATAGAGATGCAACAAAGTAGATTAGTGTTCGACTAGAACTGGAGGTTAGGGGAATAACTGCTAAGAAGTTACAAGAGTTGTGTTTTTGTTTTCCTGAATTAGTGGTGATGGCTGCAGAACTCAGCCAATACACTAACAATGCTGAGTTTTATTAAATGATTGAATCGCAGAAATAGTAAATTACATCTCAAGGAAGCTGTGATACTGTGGGAAACAATGTAACTTGTTATAAAGTAAAGCAACCAGGGGACTCTGAATGCTACTTGCAGAAGTGGCAAGAACTCAAAATTACAAAGGAAAATAATCAAGTGAACGAAAGGGTTTATAAAAAAGAGAAACAAAAACAATTTTTATTTTATTGAATTTTATTGGCTGTGTTAGGGTCACATCATAAGAAATGCATAAATAGCACACGATGGTCTGCATAACCCTAAATCCAGACCTTGTCATCTCAAAGTTATCAGCTCCAAAAATAAAAACACCTAGAGAGGTGATTTAACATCAACTTTTATTTCTTTTCTTCTAACTTTTGGGAGACTGAATTTAAAGGCCTCCAACTATAAAGATCCTGTGGCATACTGCACCTCAAGCTTACATAATAAGATTTGATTAATATCTAAAGTGCACAGCGTTTCCTAAAGTGAATTTGGAAATCTGAGCCGCATACAGCCACAAAGTAAAGCTTTCAAATTCTGGAACCAAATGGAAGACAATGACTGCTAGACCAGTGCTTGCCCTGTCTGAGACTCAGTCAGCATTTCAGAGCCAAGCGGAAGTTCACCGTGCCATACTGTCACATAAGCTCCTTATAATGAGGCTCTAGCAGAAATCAATGCAACCTCTAATGTGGCAAAATGTCAAAAGGTAGCGTGGAGTTTTGTAGCTATAAGAGGAACACATCTTTGGAAACAGTGCTAGAATTTCCTTTACATTCTTCTAGCCTTTAACTTTCAAACCTTTTACTCCCATTGTGTGTTAAGAATGATCTGTGTGGAAAATCAGCTTACTGCTTCCATTAAGAACAGGCAAGCCATTAATTGATCCAACGTGCTGGCAGTACTGGAAAACCTCTTTAGACAGGAACAAACGATGCCCCTTACTTTGTGCTCAGAGAAACCTAAGTTAAGGTTTCATGCTCATGCACAAAGAAACACTGCAAGAATCCTCTAAAGTCAGCTAACAACCTTTCTTAAGAGTTTAAGGAACTAAGATAACCTCCTTCATGCCTCCTTCCTGCTTTCTGAATGCAGATTTTCTGCATTAAGTAATTCGCTTATTTAAAGACACTTTACATGACTTAAAGTGTTCTTTTTACATCCTGGGACAGCAAGTTTAAGTACTGCTCTTCTGACACAAAGACAGACAATCTTGTGCCTTAGAAAACTGTTGCACTCAAAAAAATATATCACATGTTTTTAAAGTGGTGCAGGGTAGCTTTTCCAAAAAAGTAAGAACTTCCTCTCCTCCTCTTTATTAACACATCGCTCCCCCCACCCTGGCCTGCGGGTTAAGTCTAACAGTGCCCTTCCCTACCTGTTTGTGTTAAGGTTGATTAATATCGTATACTAAAACAGCTGGCGATGATTACTGAGGCAAGTCAACTGTATCCCTATTTCACTAATTGGTGGCATGAACTCTTTGCAAAGTTGTCCTAAAGAGGACACACCTGTGCAAACGAGCCAGCATTTGATGTTCCATTTTGTAGCCTGTTTATTACAATCTGCCTTTAAAGAAAATAGTACTTTTGACTAGGCCGCACCATCTAGAAAATGTATCTGTCATACTTATTGCCTATTCTACCGCTTAGGAGTCCCCGGAGGTAGGAGAGCTCACTTCTCCAGGAACTGTACGCAGCAGTAACTCTGGATTCAAGCAGGTAGAACACTGCCAGTAGCTCTGTTCTGCTAGAACTACTGGCTTATGCTAGCAAACCTGAATAATAGGTCCCCCCACCCCCACCCCATCACAAACACATCGCATATGTCAGGCACAAAGTGTTGCCGAGTTGAATTCTGGGGTAGTAATGCACTTCTAATCCTAGCACTTGTGTCCCTTAACAAAAGCTTATTCCTTCTATGCAGAAGCCGCTCATTCTCGCCAGAAATAAAACTCTCAGCATAAACTCCCAACCGTGCAAAGGACACCATGCAACCCTGGAAAAATGCGGTAGTTATAAGTTTTATGTGCACCTCGCTCTTCTTGGTTAAGGATGGTTAGTGTTAATCCACTGTGCCGACTCGTCAGCGCCTGTGGATGACAGCTTGGCACAACAACAGTACTTTTAATATTATTTATGACGTGCATAAACACGGCAAGGGCTTGGGGGATTTATTAATCTCTCCCCAAGAGCTGAAACCTGACTAGGAGAAGCCAGCGAGCTGCAGCGAGCTGCCAGCAGGAAACCCTACCCACCTGCTTGACAAATGCACACGCAGGGCTACACCTGAGGCACACACCCCAGCGCAGAGCCGAGGTATCAGATCAGCCTGTTCCAAACAGCTGAGGGGCCGGTGGCTAACCAGAACAATACCCGAGTCCGAGTCCTGTCCTCCAAACCCCAAGTTCCCCCCAACAAAAGTCAGTTCACCCCAAAGAACATCGTCCCCAAGCGGCGTGATGCTAAGCTTTCCTGCATTCCGCGCCACGCAGTGAACCCGCTTCCCTTGGCACCCCCTCCTCCCCAGCCCCACCCCGAAGTAAAGCGGAGCAAAAACTTAGCAGGTCCAGGGAGCCGAGGCGCGTCTCCCGCGCAGCACCGACTTTACAGAGTGCAGCTGGAAGCAAGGCGCCGCCAGAGCCTTCCCGGAGCCTCTAGCCTCGGGGCTCCCCTCCCCCGCGCCGCCCCGCCCCGCACCCGCCAGGGCCGCTCACCTGCGTGGGGCATGGTGATGGTCTCGTTGGTGTTGGAGCCCACGTTGAAGATGACCACGGCAGAGGCGTTCTGCAGGAACGCGTTCCGGATTTTATCCCTGTAGGTGCAGTTGCCCTTGGGGATGAGGGCTATCCAGTTCTTGCCCTGGGTCGGCGCGGCGAACTTGGTGCTGGGGTCGCAGGCCAGGCGGTCGTGCGCCGCGCTGGCCATGACCACCTCCCCGCGGGCGTCCTGCTTGGGCGAGTGCTCCCCGTAGCGCCCGCACTCGGACTTCTCGGTGCGCAGCTCCGCGCCGCCGGCCCCGGGCTCCGGCGCGGGCTCGGCGTAGGTGATGTTCACGAAGGCGGTGTACCATTCCTCCTTCTCGGCCACGGTGAAGTCCAGGCAGAGCAGATGCACGAAACAAAAGGAAAGCAGCCATGTTGAGAGAGCCAGGCTGCGGCACGCTTGGATGAGGGACGGTGCCATCTCGGTCCGCCGGGGCCCCTCCCCGCGCCCCGCGCCTCGCCCCGGCCGTCCCCTCCCGGGTCCCGGCCGACCCGGGCTGCCGCCTCTGCTCGTCCCGCAGCCGCCGCCGCCGCTCACTCGCGGGCCCCAGGGGCCGCGGCCGGGACGCGCAGCCGCCGCGGGGATCGGATTCCGGGAGGGCGGAGGATGGCGCGGGCCCCTGCGCCTCTCAGCCGGAGCGCGGCGGCTGCATTTTGCTTCCCGGGAGAACGGAGGATGGGAAAGGAGGGGGCGCCCCGGGCTTGCGGAGGAGTCCAGCTGCCAAGAGTCCTGCTGCCGCGCCGGCCTTCTCCGTTCATAGGGGTGGCCGCCCTGCGCCCTCGGCTCGCGGGGGTCGGGCGCTGGCGAGGGTGTCCCGGCCGCCGCCGCCGCCGCCGGCGCTGGAGCGAGCGGGTCCCGGCGCAGCCGCGGGGGCCGCCGCCGCGCTGAGGTCGTGCGCGCTGCGCTGCGGACCTCGCCCGGTGGCTGCGGGGTGCAGGCTTGTCGCGGGAGGGGCCGGCTCCGGGAGAGGAGTGCGCGGGCCGAGTGTGTGCGCGCGTGGCTGTATATGTTTGTGTGTGTATAATGCGTGCGTGCAAGGAGGAGCTTAGTGTGATGTCAAAGCTTCTGGGTTTCTCTTGCCACGCTCCCGGAGTCGCTCTTCCTGGGCAGCAGCGACCCCTGCCGAGTCTCCAAGAGCCTCAGACTGTGACTTGGTCGGGTTAAGGGCAAAAGGGGAAGGGACTCTGACCTACGCGTCCAGAACAACTTCCTGTGCCTTAAATATAGCAGAATGTGTATAACTTGTGTAAACAAGCTTTTTGTTTGCTGGAAGAACTACACAGAGCCCCACCCCAGGGGTTAAGCGTCGGTCTCAGAGTCCTTCCAGCATCCCTCTAGAAATATCTAGGATAGCGGCTGTAAAACTTGAGTTTTAAAACTCATACTGATATGCTGGGCATGGTGGTGCACACCTGTGATCCCAGCACTCTGGGTAGATTGAGGTAGGAGAATCTCAAATTCCAGCCTACCTTAGATGATTTAGTGACTTAGTGAGGCCTGTCTCAAAATTTTAAAAAAGGGCTGGGGATACAGTCCAGTGAGAAGGTTCTGAGTTCAATCTCTAGTACCACCAACTAAATCTAAAATAGTCCGTGTGATGGGCCAGGCTGCAGTGGAATTTCTGATGTAGTAGGGTATTCTGGGAAGGGCTCCCATTTCTAACAAGTGCCTAGGTGTAACTGAGGTTGTAGGAATAGGATTCTTTCCTCCTATCGGGACCCAAACGCGTGATACTTGTTTTCTCATAGAATGCATGTTTTCTCCATGGCTGAGCTGTTTCTCCGCTGTGTTTGTTCTGGTTGTCACAGCTGGTAGCAGAGGATTCCCAGTGCCAACAGGCAAGGGAGGTTTGTTTGGGTTACAGGATGTTCTTCAATTGTGCACCAGTCAGCAGAGAATACAGTTCCCCTAGTGTCTTCAAAACTGTGGCACACAATAATTCCTTACTAATTAAATGCTTGGATAGTTGTTACTCCTTGTCACCAATGCTTTCCTTGCTTTGAGATCCCCAAAATACAAAGCATCTGAAAATATTTGTGTAATGATGATTCTCAAATCACTGACATTGTATTTCCTACCTGTTGCTTTCAGGACTCAATTCATGGGGGGCAAAAAGCCTCCCTTTTTTGCAAGACCTTAATATGAGCACATATGTCTGTTAATGGATGACTACCAGTGCAACTGCTCTTTCTGGGCAGCAGTACAAACAGCTGGTGGCTATTAGGAGAGAGCAGAGAAGCCCCAGCTCTACCCAGATTAGAAGCAGCCACAAGAGCTACCTAGGAGAGCTTGTCTCTCTGGTACTTGATGTGCTGGATTTGTATGTCTTCCTGCCTTATTCAGCTTAGAAAATAGGCTTCTAGGCAATTGGAGCAGCGCTTTTTATAGTGTCTAATGCCACGGAGACAACACTGGAGACTGCCTGGCTGCTTGTTCCTGAGTTGCAGGCATCTGCATGAGGACCCCTGTGGCTACAAAACCCAGGTGGATTCTGCACAGATGCCTTTGAAAATGGCACTGGCAAATGGCACAAGTTGTCTGTCTTGCAGCACTTTTTCTCCAGCCACAAGACTCAGAGAATCTGTCATTAAGGATGCATGGCTACCCCTGTGGCCTCTCTTTCCTTTGGAAGAGTGAAGGGCTGAAGAGACGGCAGGTTGCAAGATGGCTCCATGGTTGGGAGACTGCCAAGTTACAGGGCTACTGGGCAGATGAGAAAAACATTAAGTAACACAGAAGCCAGGTACCTTACTGATTGAGAAGGAATTTATAAATATGGAAAGAAAGGTATAAAGAACCTGGAGGCTTGGACTGGGTCAGAAATGAGTGTGAAATAACTTTTTAAAAACTGTGTATGTGTGTGTGTACACATATACACCACAAATACCATAGCTCTGTCCACCTATAGGCCACTAGTAAAGGACACATCAAATGGCCAGAAGATCTTCCTTTCTAAATAACATCCTCTAATTAAAAGATACCAGGTTTGATTCTGGGCCGGACTGGTGAAGCATAAAATGATTTGGGGATCTTCTATAGGGAAATGCTCAAAGTATCACAGGAATATGTCCAAAGGACACATAAGCCAGCTGTAAGGGACTCATTCCTTTGGGCCAGATCCAGGACAATTTGAGTATCAAAATAAGTAAGGATAGTAACTGGCTATAACCTACTGAATAAAAGGTGACTCTGTACTAATGTAAGTAAGTTATGAAATAACTAAATAAGTGGAGGAGTTGAACAGTGCATCTCAATGCTAGAAATGCCCACTAACTGGGATTGATGGAGATAGAGTCACCATTTGACAGCATTAGTTGATTCAGGAAATGTGTGAGAATATTTGATATAAGCAGAATATCTTCTGAAAAAAATTACTTAATTATAAAAAGGAAATTGGTGGTTTTATCGAAGAGAAGTTTGGAAGGCATCAAGTGGACAAGGAGCCCCTGGTGAACACCACTGGTTGCAGAACCAATCGTGTGCGCCTCCTGTCAGCACACTCCGGGAAGATTGTGCTTCATTTCTGTCATACTCCAGCCTTTAATACACCGCCTTGGTCTGGATGTAAGGACATATTAGGTGGGCCCAGCCAAGAGGTATCCTACAATGACAGGACCATGCTCTCTAGTACTCTTAAGCTTAAGAAAGAAAGAAGAACTAGCAGATCCAAGCTGAAAGATTCAAGAGGCATGACAACAAAATGCTGCAAATGATTTCAGAGTGGCTCTAGAACTATAAAAAAAATTAAATAGTTGGCAGAAACTCAAATGAAACCTGTGGCATGGAGGGTATGTTTCATCAGGGTGATTTTCTGATTTGAATGCTTACACTGATGTTTGTAGAGAAGTGTCTTCAGCAGTGGGTTGATATGCAAAGAAGTATTTAATAGTGAAGAGATAATCTGCCTGCAGTTTGCTCTAAAATAGTTCAGAAAAAAAGTAATAACCTATGTATCAAATCTTTATTTCCATAGGCCACACATTCAGAGAACCTGGAACACAGTTCATAATTTTTAAAATGTTATATTTCTGTTCAGTGTATGCTGATGGTTTTTGAAGCCCTGAGCTGGTGGCTTTTGGGGAGGACAAAGGATCCTTGACACATTTGCCCAAAGACATCATATGCTTGTGGAGAAGATGTCTCTGTATCTTCTCATATAACCATATTTAGTGAGCACATTCATGCACAAGGCAGAATTCTAGACACTGAGGATACAGTCAGAAACAAAAGAGCTTTGGTTCCTGGTCTCATGGAATTTCTATCCTGAAACTGGAGAAAACCAAAATTTATGAAGTTTTTTATTATGTCAGGTAATAACAGGCACTAGAGTGTGGGAGGTGACTTGTTTTACATAATGTGCTATTTTAGGTCCAGTCAGTTGCTCTGATGAGAAGATGTTTGAATGAAATTCTGGATAAGGTGAAGGATCCATATGGATGTTGGAGACCATTTGTACCGTGAAGAGGGAACCATAAGTACAGTGGTCCTGAGGCAAGGTTTTATTTTCTGTGCTAAATGTAAGCAAAGAGATCATTAAGGGTAGATTCTGAGAGAAACAGTGAAGAATATGAGATCACAAAGATGGGAGGAAGATTGTACATGGCCTTGTAGACAAGGGGGAGGAGGACACTTTGGACTTCATTCAAGGTAACAGAAGAACCCTTTGATTTTGAACAGGGATGTATATAATTATAAGTGGGGATTTTGTTAATTTTTTTCAGTAGTAAGAATTAACATAAGGCCTTGGGACTGAGCTATATTCCCAATACCAACTTTCCCCCTTAAAAAAAAAAGCTCAGACAGGGTGTTGCTAAATTGTCCAGACCAGGTTTGAGCTTGTGATTCTGCTGCCTCAGCCTTCCAGAGTCTTGGAATTACAAGACTTTCCCCACTGCACTGGCTGCGTGATGTGTTTTAAAAGGTTTGTTCTTACTATGGTGCTGCACTGGGGCAAGTAGAGAAGCAAGGAAAGCTATAACAATAATTCAAAAAATAGGAACTTGAATTAGGGAGCAGCAGTGAATGTGTGGAGACATGACTGGCTCCTCAATGTGTGTATTTTCAGAACTGAGGATTGAACCTTGGACCTCATAAATGCTAAACAATCACTGTATCACTGAGGTATATACCTAACCTTTTTTTTTAAATTTCAAGATAAGACCTTAAGTTGCCTAGGCTGTAGACTAATCAGCCTAGAAAGAATATAGGACTCACCCAACAGGCCATTCAGGAGGAATTCAGGTGACTGGCCCTCCTCCTCACTGTGGTACGCAGCAATTGGACAAACATCAACCACACAGTAGGACCCTAAGACACTACTGACAGTTGAGACTAGTGGGATTGATAGACCAAATAGTAGCCCAAAAGGTGAAAATGACAAAACAAAAAAGCAAAATGCAACCTCAAACATCTAGTCCATGAGGAGCAAGTACAGGATACATTGAAATAGAGGACTTTAAAAGTCATACACCTGAAATCTCTGAAAAGATAGCAAGTGAAATAAACAAACCCATGAGGCAATAGAGGAAATCAAATTAGAAATAGTTTCTCACATAAAGACAGAAATGACAACCTTAATAAAGGAGTTGCTCAGCATAGCTAGAGAAGACATAGATAAAAAAGTACAGGAGCATGGGAAACTGATTGAACCTTGAACAATATAGAAAAGAAGTAGAATGCACGAAACAAATTCAAAGAGCTCTTCAAGAAATAAAAAATTCTATCAAAAGCTGGTGAAACCATTTAAATGAAGCTGAGGATAGAATTTTGGACCTTGAGGACAGGATTGCAGCTAGCGATCATGAAAGGATACAACTTTTAAAAATAACAAAGCAGCTTGAAATGACAATTCAACAGCTTCAAGATGATACCAAGAGAAACAATATAAAACTGATAGGCACCAGTGAAGATGCAGGAGTCAACACAAATGACATAGGCAAATTATTCACAGAAGTAATAGCAGAAAATTTCCCAAACAGGGGGAAAGAATCTGAATTGCAGATAAGTGAGGCATATAGAATTCCAAACAGTCACAACCAACATAAATCTACATCCAAACATATAATAATTAAGATTCCAGACATACAGCACAAAAACAAAATACTTAAAGCTTTTTGAGAAAAGACACAACTCACCTGTCAAGCAAAGCCCATTAGAGTCACAGCAGACTCCAGCACAAACTGCCAAGGTAAGACAAAATTCAAGTAAAGTATTTCAAGCCCTGAAAAAATAAATTTCAACCCAAACTGATGTACCCTGAAAAACTTTCTTTGAAATTTAATGGAGAAATACGATGCTTCCATGACAAAGAAGAACTGAAGAAATTCATGTCCACCACTCCCACCCTAGAAAGAGTACTGAAAGACATACTAGATAGAGATAAAAATGACTACAATTTCCAGAACAACAACAGAAAGAAACCACCAGACAGGACAAGCAATGAAACAAGGGGAAAAGCAGAAAACCAACATCAGGAAAATAACATGACAAAGTTGAGCCAGTACATATCAGTTATATCTATCAATGTAAATGGCCTCAAAAGGCCATTTACATATTAAAAGAAATAGATTGACAGAATGGATCTAGAAACAGGATCCCACAATATGCTGTATACAAGAAACAAGTCTGACTCAAAAGAAACACGTGGATTAAAAGTCAAAGGAGGGAAAACAATATTCCATACAACAGGAACCCAGAAAAAAGCAAGGGTAGCTATTCTATTTGGAGACAATGTGAACTTCAAAAATGATCAAAAGAGATAAAGAAGGTCACCACATACTTGTCAGGGGAATATTTCAAGACGAAGAGCTAACAATCATAAACATATGCATTAAATATAGGAGCACCAAACTATATAAGACAAATACTAATAAATATGGTTTTTTTTTTGTTTTGTTTTGAAAGCATCTTTCTTTTATTTTTTTATTTTTTTTTATTGGTACCGGGGATCAAACTCACGACCTCATGCTTGCAAGGCAGGCGCTTATGACTAATAAATATGAAAAATCAAATAAGCAACAACCCAATTGTAATAGGGGACTGTAATACCCCATTGTCACAAAAGATAGGTGAACTTGACAAAAAGTCAGCAAAGAAATAACAGAACTGAATCAAACCTGTGAGCAAATGGACTTAGTAATGGTTACAGAGTGTTTCACCCAACCACATCAGAATACACATTCTTCTCAGCTACATATGGGATATACTCCAAAATAGACCATATAATAGCCCATAAAACATTTTTAAGTAAGTGTAAAGAGACTGAAATTATTCCGTGCATATTATCAGACCATAGTACACTTAAATTGGAAATGAATTGCAAAAGAAATTGCAAAACCCGAATAAATACATGGGGTTTAAATAACAACCTGCTGAATAATCAATGGGTTATAAGTGAAATTAAAGAAATTAAGCAATACCTACATTGCAATGAAAATGCAGATACAAAATACCAAAACCTGTGGGACACAATGAAAGTGGTCCTAAGAGGGAAATATGTAGCAATAAATTGTCATATCAAGAAAACCAAATGAGCACAAATAAGCAACCTAATGTTACATCTCAAGCTTCTAGAAAAAGAAGAGCAAGTAAAACCCAAAGCTCATAGAAGAGAGGAAATGTATAAAGTTCAGAGCAGAAATTAATGCAAATTGAGGCTAAAATAATATAAAGAATTAATGAATCAAACAGTTGGTTTTTGAGAAAAGAAACAATTTATAAACCTCTAGCCAACATTATCAAGAAAAAAACCCCTCAAATTCATGAAATAAGGACTAAAAGGAGAGAAATTACTACAGACTGCAGGGAAATTCAAAAGATCATGGTTACCTACTTCGAAAATCTTTACTCACATAGGGTGGAAAACAGATGAAATGGACAGATTTCTAGAAATGTATCAACTACAAAGCTCCATAAGAAGATATAACAATTTTGAATAACCCAATATCAGCTATTGAAATTGAAAATGTGATTAAAAACTTACCAACAAAAGAAAGCCTAGATCCTCATGGATTCACAGCTGAATTCAACAAGAAATTTAGAGAGGATTTAATGCCAATACTCCTCAAACTCTTCAATGAAATTGAAAGGGAAGCAATCCTCCCTAACTCATTCTGGGAGGCAAGTATTAGTCTGTTACCAAAACCAGAGAAAGACTCAACCAAAAAGGAGAACTATAGGCCAGTCTCAATAATGAACACTTGATGCATTGAGTCTCAATAAAATACTACTAGCAAATAGAATGCATCAACCCATCAAGAAGATCATACATCATGACCAAGTGGGATTTATCCCAGGAGTGCAGGGATGGTTTAACATTTGTAAATTAATAAATGTAATACACCACATCAACAGAGTCAGAAACAAAAATCACACGATCATCTCAACAGACACAGAAAAAGCTTTTGATAAATGTCCAATGCTTGTTCATGATAAAAACCCTACAGAAACTTGGAATAGATGGTATCTATCTCAATCTATTAAAGGCTGTATATGACAAAACAACAGCCAACATTATACTAAATGGACAAAAACTGAAAGCTTTCATTCTAAAATCAGGAACAAGACAAGGATGTCCACTATCACCATTCCTATTCAATATAATTCTGGAAATACTAGCCAGAGCAATTGGACAAGAAAAATAAAAGAATATAGATAGAAAAAGAAAAAGTTAAATTATCACTATTTGCAGATGACATGATACTCTACAGAGAAAACCCCAAAAACTCCATTAAAAGACTACGAAAGTTAATAAACAAATTCAGCAATATAGCTGGATACAAAGTCTACACTCAAAAATCAATAGCATTCCTGTACACAAACAAAAAACTCTATGGAAATACCATCTTTCACAATAGCATCTAAAAAAGTGAAATACTTAGTAATCAACCTAACCAAGAATGTAAAAGACCTATATGCTGAAAATTATACTACTCTAAAAAAGGAGATTGACGAGGATATTAGAAAATGGAAGGCTATTCCTTGATCTTGATTAGGAAGAACCAACATTGTGAAAATGACCATACTCTCAAAAGTGTTATATAGATTTACTTCAATCCCAATCAAAATGCCATTAACATAACTTACAGATCTAGAGAAAACATTCCTAAAATTCATTTGGAACCAGAAGAAACCTAGAATAGCAAAGGCAATTCTGGGCAACAAAAGCAAGGTAGGAGGCATCTCAGTTTCTGACTTGAAATTATACTACCAACTACAGTGATAAAATCAGCATGGTACTGGCAAAGAAATAGACCTAAGGATCAATGGAACAAATTATAAGATGCAAACAGAACTACAAAGACACTCAGCCACCTTTTATTTGACAAAGGGTCTAAAAATGTTCACTGGAAGAAGGATAGCTTCTTTCATAAATGGTGTTGAAAAAAATTGGCTTTCCACATGCTGAAGACTGAAACTAGACCCATGTCTATCACCATGCACTAAAGTCAAAATGGATCAAAGATCTAAATATTAAAACAGAAACACAATCTACTGGAAGACTAAGTAAGTAGAAATCTTGGAGATATAGGTTAGGCAGAGAATTCATGAACAAAATGCAAACTGCATGGGAAGTACTTCAAAGAATCACCAACTGGGATCTCATTTTCCTAAACAGTTTTTGTACTTCAAAAGAAATCACCAACAAAGTGAAAAGAAAACCCACAGAATGGGAACGAATTTTAGCCAGCAACCCCTCAGACAAACGACGTACATTCAGAACATATAAAGAATTGAAAAACATCAAGCCCCCCCCAATTCAAAGACCCTCTCCAAAAATGGCATCTGAGATGAGCACACAATTCTCAGATGAAGTTATACAAATGGCAAATAAATACATGAAAAAATGTTCACCAAATTAAAACAGCATTGAGATTTCATCTCACTCTGGAAAGAATGGCTGCCATCAAGAAATCACCTGATAGCAAATGTTGGTGAGGCTGCAGGCGGGGGGAGGAACACTTCTCCACTGTTGGTGGCAATGTAGACTGGTGCAATCACTATGTAAATCAGTATGGAGATTCCTCAACAAACTAGGACTGGAAGTTTCATTCAATCCAGCTATTCCCCTCCTGGGTATTTTCCCAGAAAAATTGAAAATGTTATATCACAGTGATATATATGCACCCATGTTTATAGAAGCACAATTTGTGATAGCTAAATCTTGGAAACAACAAAATGCCCATCAACCACAGAATGGATGAAAAAGATGTGTTTTTATACAATGGAATATTACTCAACTATAAAAAGGATGATCTTGAGGCTTTTAAAGGTAAATGGAGGCAACCTGAGGCTATCCTCATTAGTAAAATAAATCAGACTCACATTTGTAAATATTATATTGTCTCTCTACTATAAAAATAATAATAAAAAACTGAAAGAGTAAAAAGATCCAAAATGTATAATAGATACTGTAATAATGAAAGAGAAAGAAAGTGCTCTAAAGGATATAACTGTATACATGTTTAAGTGTGCAAGATAGATAACCATACTACTAAGTTTTTGTCAGTTCATCAAAAAGAATAGTTTATATTGTTATTGTTTGATTGTCCACTTTTTATGCCTTGATTTTGTAACTTGAACAACTACTTCTAGGATAACAATATGTAATTTATCAACTAATGATTTCTTTTTTTAAAAATTCTGTATTATTTCTACCTTTTTTTCTGCTTTGCTTTTATTCTCTCTCTCAAAAAAAAAAAGAAAAAGAAAAACGTTGCCCAGGGTGACCTCAAAGTTTCAGTCCTCCTATCTCAGACCTCTAAACTGCTGGGCTTACAGGCATGAGCCACTGCCGCTGTTCATTGTATTTCGAAGATGGACAGAATCATGTGCTATGATGCATTTGCTGTGGGACATGAAAGAAGGGCAAGGAGTCAAGAAGTAACTTTCCAGAGAGAGTTGTTCTTTTCTAAGATGAGGAAGATTGGAGGAGGGGTAGAGTCAAGAGTTTTAGACCAGTTCAAGGTCCTAGAGGTATCCAAAATGGCACTTTGATGTAATTTAGGGAGATTACAACATCAAAGCACACGAAGAGTTTTCATGGTACAGACACACCACACAGGATTGACAGATCACAGTGCCAATTGTTGGCCTTTCCAGGGACCAAAGGAAAGTGAGCTCCTGAAACAGGTTTTGAAATATCTCTGAAAGACAGTTTAGTGATAAATCCTGGCCTGCAGGGGAGCCCTTTCCAAAAGCCAGCCACCTTCTGGCGTGATAGAATTAGAAGTTCTCCACAGAGATCTTTGGTGTAAGAGGATTAACTTAATTTACAAAGGGTAGGCACATTTGACTTAACTGTATGCAACATGTTTGCAGAGACAAGCAGCAGCTTATAGCAGAGCATGGCAGTGCCCAGTTGACTAAGCACCAGCCAATAAATAGGACTTTTGCTATATGAAGCTTTCAACTCGGGCATTGCTGTTGTATGTAGCCACAAATGCACATAATACATTCTTAGATGTTTAAATAGTGAATTACAGTGTTAAGTGAAATAAGTCAGACACACAAGATTAATATTGCGTCATATATATATATATATATAGAGAGAGAGAGAGAGAGAGCGCCAGAACAAACCAGAAGTTATATAAATAGGAAATAGGGAAAAATTCATATATTTTCCCAAATTTTCAAATCCCTTGTTTCAAAAATATTTTAAGAAATATGCTAATTTGTTTCATTTCTCCTACTCTTTTTCTTAGCGCATTGATGAGCTAGTTTTGTGCTTTTATGTGTTTCTTCTTTGTGGGAATCTTTTTTGTCTATGCCGTGTATTCAGTAACAACAGTCATTCTTTTAGGATTATTGTATCCAGTGTATTAACCATTGATATTCTGTAATTATTTTGTTATGAAACTTTGTTTTATTTTTTCATAGGAGTAAAGAGTGCTTTTTATATTTTCTTTGTTAAAATCTACTTGTATCACATTACAATAGAAAAGATTAAATACATTATAATACTTTTTAGAAAATGAATTATATGTAACACTTGGAAGTATTCTTCCTACCCTTATTTAACTACAAGGAGTAATCAAAATATACTTAATTTTTAAATTAAAAAATGTATTACAGTAAAAGGCACATTGCTATTAAGCCCCCTTTAAAATGTTCCTCCTCCCTCAGTTTCAGCATATTTATCCCAGTGTTCTTGTTACTTCCTGAAGCAGTTCTGGAAGCCTTCTTTCATGAACAGCTTTGTGAGGTGTGATGACCACACAATGACTACTGCTTAGCGCCATCCAATGGGAAGCCAGGCTCATAAAAACATTACGAGGTACCCTCACCCACCTTGTTCACCAAATCCCGCATCATGCAACTTCTTGCTCTTCTCTAAAGTCAAAAGGATCAGGGACAGTAGAAGTTTTGAATCAATTCAGGACATTGAAGCAGTCTGTACAGCACAACTAAAGACACTCATGAAAGAGGACTTCCAGAACTGCTTCAGGGAGTGGCAGGAATGAGGGAATAAGTGTGTTTGAGCCAAGGAGGGATATTTTGAGGAGGATAAACAGCAATGTGTCTTTTACTCTAATGAACTTCTGAAATTTAAATGTTCACCATGTTTTTCAATCACACCTCATTTTAATAATAATAATAATAATAATAGATATTTTATGTGAAGATGATTCAACATAGAGGGTTCCATTCAGATTTTTGTGGTACATTGATAGGTTGATCATATTTTTAAAAACTGATGCCTGTTCAGTGCTTCAGTATATGCTCTTGCATTACCATAAGCTCCTAAGTAACTAACATAGTGGCCGAAAAGGCAGAAACCTTCTGAAGTAAATTCCATATGACTGTGAAGATAGAAAGAAAAACCCTCAAAACACCACAGAGCACTCATATTGTCTTGTGTGCAAAGGCATTATTATTTTAAAAATCGCTTTCCTACAGGATAACTTACTAGGGTACTTTTTATCAAATGTCCAGGCCTAAAGATGATTTCCTCTGCGCGCAGTCTCCATGTTTGTTGGGAAAGGACTTGCAGTGCTGCGTGGGAGAGAGGAAACTTTGGCTCCAGACAAACTGGGCTAGAATCTCCACTCTGCCACGTGGGTAATATTAATTGTGGTGAACCACAGTTTTCTCTTTAAAACTAGAAGGGGTTGCACCTCCACCAAAGACTGTTGAAAGATTCCAAAGGACAACACATGTGGGTCACATGGAAGAATGACAGAGACTTCAAGAAAGGGGTAATAAAAGTAGGAAAGAACAGAATCTAAAATTTTTAATGTCCTTGCCCTGAAAAAGCCCTTATAAATGTCAATGTGTTCATTATGTTCACAGATGCTTTTCAGTTAACCATGGGGTTATGTCCCGATAAACCCGCTGCAAGTTGAGAATTTCAGAAATAGAAATACACACATGCAATAGAGCAGAAGTAGCAAGTATCACATTTTAGCAACACTGCATGCTGTACAGGGTCTCCTTCCTGTCTGTTCACCCTCATTACCACATGGCAGGCTGAGCTGAAGCTTATTGCCACCAACATCACCAGCATATCACCAGCCTGGGAAAGGCTCAGAATTCAAAGTTAGAAGTACGACTCCTCAATGCACATTGCTTTTGCACCATCATCAAGTCAAAAAATCACGAGTCAAACCAGTGCGCACAGACTGTGCGTGTGTGCATGGTTTCCTCTTCTGGTTTGACCCTGCAGTGAGTGCTCAGAGGAATCAAGTTAGGATCCCTCCTATGGCGGTTTCGGAATCCCATTTTAGAGACAGATGTTCTAGGTGGATTATCAATGTAGGTGTGATAAATTTTTAAAATTACATATGAAAATAATTCAGTGAGAACAACAATTCTATATATTAATGAAAAAATATAAATGATTGAAACAACCGGGCTTACTCTGAATCATATGTAGCACAGGCAGCCTGACAAGAAGTTTCAGAGTTTGTGCAGGCAAGATTTTCTATGCACACTTAGTGTCTCAGCCTCTGCTGCACTGTGTGGCCATAGGAAGCATCAGTAAATGTGGCAGATGATAAATGGCAACAGAGAGCTGCAGTTCTGAGCACTTTGTACCTGTGCAGGTGCTATTTGGTGAAGCATTAGCATAGCCCGTCTCACAGAATTCTGGGGATGACCTTATGAGGTAGGTATTCCCATTGCACAAATGAGGAAACAATTTAAAGGCCTGTGGTAACTCCGTTAAATCCTGTAGCTGGTGAGTCCCAAAGGGCAGATTCTGTTACTGAAGTTTAGCTCCAGGCTAAAGTGGTAAAGGCTATTCCATTATTGCATTGGTGGTCTCTTGTTTTAGATATCCACTGTCTTGCTCATTAACTTGACTCAGATTTGTGCCTCCGCTTCTTTTGCCTCTGGCTGATTTCTGGGTTTACTTCAACTCACATGCTCTCACTTTCACCTCATTTTTGCTTTTGTAGCCCACATTTCCTGCCTCTGAGGGTGGGTGGGATGGTTCCCCTGCGGCCACATACTAGCTCTGCAAGTAAGGAAAAGAACTTTCATTGGCTAACGGCCCCTTAATGTTTGCTTCAAACACTGCAGATGGAAGTGGAAAAGCATTGAAAATGTTTTGTTGAAAAATATGCATGAAACTTACCATATTCTTCTCTTTGCTCTTTGTTCTTTTCCTCACTTCTCAAATTTCAGAACAACAGAATACAATGCCAAAAATAACCTTTTCTTTTTTACTCATCTGGATTATCAAATGACTTCTTTTTATTTCAGCCTTTGATTATAATTCTGATACATTAATTTGGGCTTCCTTGCTCTTACCATTAAGCAGAACCCTTCCCAACAACTTTATGTCGTGTAATGTTTTGAGAAGCTAGCTATAGAACGTTAGCTTAGAAAAATTCATTTGGGACGTAAGCCAAAACCAACAGAAAACTTCACCACAATACATCTGTTTCCTTTTTCTTTTTTTAAAAAAATGTTCTTTTTCACATAGTTGTCCATTTTTTTGCTCATCAGTACTTTTTTTTGGGTACATTTGAACAACTGGCTGCTTTTCTTTTTCAGCTCTTTTTAAAGATCATCATGTCCTCTTTCACCAGAAAACTGGGATGGAGGGAGGATGTATCTCCAAGCCAAGACATTTGGAGCATTGCACATTGCCCATAACAGCTGTTAGAGTCAAACATCTTCATATTGTACTTTGTCAAAACTATCAGGGGAGAGAAAGCAGGCCCTCTTCCTGCCCTTTCTATTTGCTGTTTAGAAGGATGTTTTTATACATTATTTCCATTTTGCGGTGAAGACCATTCCCAAAGGGCTAGTAAACAAGGGGAGCACAATTTAGGAAGGTGTCTTTAGGAAGGTGTCTTTAGGACTATAAAGCACAGGTGTCTGGGTTTTAATCCCAGCTCTGTGTCTAATTTGCTATTTAGGTCAAGACTGCAGTATGACTAATCACTCATTTTGGCATGTTTTACTATTGATGCTGATTCCTAAAGGTCCGTTTAGCTATAACCACACAGAGCCATCACAAGATTACAGCCTTAATATATTTTCATTGACTGATTCTCTCACCACACAGTAAGGTCACTGAGAGCAGCAGAGGCTGATGAATAACATTTATTTATTATTTCTCATAAACCAGGCTCTGTGTTAGTTTTTATAGAATTATCTGCAATGAATTCTTGCCTCAGTGCTTCAAATACCTAACGTGAATGTTCTGATTAGACCACTTCTGGCCCCGCTCCTCCTCTGTCAGGTGTTCCTTTTGAGGATGTCCCCAGGGCTTTTCAACTCCAGCATTCTGTAGCTCCGAGGGTTCTCTTAATCAGTTCACACACAATTCTATCTTTGCTTTCCTATGATGGTTGCTGTGAGTGTGTTGGGGTAGAAAATATTAAGGACAGCTCCCTTCATCCATTATTATTACGATTCATTTTCTGAAGGATTCCAAACAGATCCAGAGAACTTGGCTGGGATCTCTGTGGGTGTTAGGGAAAAGTATTCAACACCACTGACGTAAAAAAAAAAAAATAGACCTCCACTCTCTTGAGAAGTGTTCCTCTTGAACTGGGAATGCTAAGAATGAAATTGCAAGACACACAACAGTGTGACCAGTGAAATCATCCACTTTCACCGTGCAGAGTATTGAGGTGACATAACTGAAGGACAGTTTCCCCTTACCAGTTATTATGATTTTTTTATGCCATCAAACATGGCAGTATTGAGTGAACCAATTGTACTTTAAATCTAGGCTGTAAACATCACATGGGCACCTTCACGAATTTTGCCTGTGCTTCTCTAGTTCCTTCGCTTTTCCACTGTCTCTTGCATATGTCATGCCTCTTGTCACTGTCTCTCCATGAAGAAAGTGTAAACTGGCTTCCCTCTCTTAGCTTGCCATATCACATCAAACTTCATTTAGAAAAAAAATCTTTGAATGAAACTCCCTATTTTTCCACCACCAGATGTATAAGTTCATTTACTTCTGCACCAGCTTTTTCTTCTCTATTGTTTAAATCAGGAAAATGCCCTCCAGCTATCAGGATCAACCCTCACCTTTGCACAGAATCGTGTTCCCCTTGCCTTTGCAAGACCTTAGTTCTCACAGTGACTGTGGCCCTCTCCTCCATCGTGAATTTCTTCCTTTTAACTGAACTTACACATCAGTACACAAACATGTTGATGCCGAAAACCTGATCCTCCAGCTACTATCGCATGTATTGTCTATTATTACAGCGAAATTTTTTCAAAAGTGTGGGTGTAGTTGTCCTTCACTTCTAGCCTCCTCCCTCTGTATTCTGGCCTCTGCTCTGCTCAGGTTTGCCAAATTTCATGTGTTGACATTTAATCCCCCAATTCATATGTTAATGGTGTCTTGAGGTGGGGCTTTGGGGAGGTAATCAGGAATAGATGAGGTCACAAGGCTGGGACTCCTGCAATGATATTAGGTCCTTCATAGAAAAAGAAGATTAGAGAAACAAATTAGCATCTTGCTCTTTCTTGCTATGCGATGCCCTCTGCAACACTAGAATGCAGCCAGGAATCTCTCACCAGATGCAGAGCAGACACTGGCACTGTCACTTAGACTTCCCAGCTTCCAGAATCAGGAGCTAAACAAACTGCTTTACAAACTGTCTAATCTCATTTGGTACACATCTTTAATCCTAGCACCCTGGGAGGCTGAGGCTAGGAAGCTGAAAGTTCAAACCCAGCTCAGGCAACTTCGACCTTATCTCAAAAAAAAAAAAAATCTGAAAATGTAACTCCATACGAAGGCCTTGGGTTCAGTCTGTAATACTGAAAATTACAGTCTGTAATACTGAAAAAATAAGTAACAAACAAACTACCTCACCTCAGGTATTTTGTTGCAGCAGTAGAAAACAGTAAAACATGCCCAAACTGATTCTCCCTGAAACTTCTGGTAGCCGGTGACCACTGCTTTGTCAAATTCAATGAAAACATATCTTTCCTGCCCTTATTTAATCTCTCAGCATTCCTTGGGTGAGTCAGCTGTGGCTTTCTGCTTGAAGCACTCATATCTCTTGATTTATTGAATTCTGTTCTTTTGCTACTCAATCTAACATGCAATGTTGGAATTCCTTAGGGCCCTGTGCCTGAGTTGGTGTGGTCTCTTTTCTTCCTTTTATGGTCGATTTAGATGATTTAACCAGATTGTATGTATCTTTTGTAAATTCCTAAATTTATTTTCTCTGAACCTCAGGCTCACTTAGCTAGTTGCCTAATTTCTATATTTACACTGATGATTTATGAGGATCACAAAACTAATGTCGAGCACTGAACTTTTTCTGAAGACAGATTTCATGTAGTAAGTGGCACCAATGCCACTTGTGTTTTCAAGCTAGAAGTCCTCCTTGATTTCTCTACTTGCCTCACCATTTCCAGCCCTAACCCTAGATTGTTAATCCTTCAGCAAGTTCTGTTAATTCAGCCTTCATAGTAAGTCTCAAATTCACTCTCCTCTACATTCTCTCTTACCTCTTTGGCAGTGCACTTCACCAACCTTCCAAACAAGATGCATACAGTAGTCTAACTGGACTAAGGGTTTTCCCATCCATGAATCTCCACACAGCAATTAAAGTGAATTTCAAATGTAAATCCTAGCCTCATTAAATGTGACAGTGCAAGACCTAAATTTTCTGGTGCATTTATGCTCCTAAAAGCATTAGTGAAGATCAAGTAGCAACCTGAGAACCTCAGCCATGAGGTGTAAGTTTGAAGTCAATATCCAGATAGAACGACAGTCAATTAAGACATTTACTTTACATTTGTGTTGTACCTAATTCTAGAAACACAATTAGTATAGAGTTACAAAATCAAACATAACAGAAATTAGGCCAATGAAAACTTAAAAATGAAATCAATGAATAGTAAAATGTGATTAAGTACAAAAATGTGCTAATTACTGTTGTTGAGTGCTGAATTTGCTCAGAGTTTTCCAATGGGGAATAAAATGAAGCAGATTAATCAGGGGTTTTATTGGTTTCATAAAAGAATAAAGACTATTTGCTTTTATATCTATGTTTTTCCTTATAGTTGGTGTCAATATATTTATGCTCATTGTGATTGATATCATAGTGTAATATTCTTTAATCTTAACAAATAGCACAATCATATTCAAATAGGCATTTCTATACTGACCTTTTATAAAATTCAAAGGAGAGGATTAAAAATAATACAATGCATTTCTATAGGGTACACAAAGCAAAGATAAGACTGCTTATAAAATAGGCTAAAATTCACCGATGTAAAATGAGTAACTATGGACTTACTGAGCAAGAACTCAGTAAATATTAGCTGTTTTTGCTACAACTTCCTACCACTTCGATTACACCTACTTTTCAGACACTAAATGAGGACTTTAACTGCATAATAATCTATTCTGGGAACCATTCCTGTGCTGTTTAAAGCAAATACGGATCTACACTGGGGATAAATACATGCTTAATTCATCAGAAACTGGGTTGCTCATTGTCTTGATTACTTTTCTTTTGTTGCTGAGACAAAACACCTGATGCACAAAATTAAGGAAGGAAAGGTTTATTTAGCTCACAGTTTGTAGAGGTTTCAGTCCATAATCAGCTTGCTCTAGAGCAGGGTGGTATGGCACAGAGGCATTCTTCAAGACAGCAAAAGAGCAGAAGCAAAAAGAGCAAAAAGGGGAGGAGGAAGTCTTTTTCCTCCCTTTTATTGTAAGCAGGTGTAACCCCCCTCATACGGCAGGTGTGGAAATCACACCATCTCCAAGCCCTAGTCTTATGCAGGGTTGGGATGTTTACAAAGTAAGGACCCTGGTCCCCTGCTGAGTAACTTAAACTTCTAAATTTATCAGATTGACATAATGAACAACATCCTACAATAGTCAGGGCATGTCCTCTACACCCTAGGAAGTAGAACTTTTGAGTTACTTAGTTAAGCTTCTAGACTTCTCAAGTTGACACAATATATCAAACGTTACAGTCCTACTTAGTAACCCATTTTAAAATTTGTAGTATATTGTAAATCCAGATAATAGAGACGCTGATCCTATTTTCCTCAGAAGGAAAATTGTCTGCAGGAGACACATTTCTATACAGGAACATCCTTCCTCATTTTTAAATACCATTCACTCAAAACAGCTATTTTTACTTAATTTTAGAATAATTCCCAATATCATGCAAAGAATTTAAATTGTGTTGAGACAATAGGGTCATGATATAGAGATGATTGCTTAAAATGGATAATCTTAAAGCATAAATTAGGCTATTTTCTAATTTATGAAATTGGGTGCTCCCTGGAAGTAGTTACAAATGATATGCTTTCATGCTTTCCAGTATATGACTCACAGAAGATCTTTTTTGAAAGTATAAATCAAGGGGGAATTAAAAACAGCACTTGTGATAATATGACTTTATACTCTGTTTCCATATGATGTTGCCTTGAACATTAACAAAATTTTGGGGTGCTCTTGGACATGAAGGCTCCCCAGTAAGTGTTCTTACTGACTGTCATCTGGTAAATCCTACCTCCCACCCAACACATCTTTATTTTCTGTATCAAAGGAACAGTACAGTCTGTTGGAGGTTATAGGAATCAGTAAATGTCACTCTCTTTGTACTTCCAAGATCAGAGCAAATTGAGAAATTGACAATGTTTGGACAGATGGGAGCAACTGATAAACATTCTTTGGAGAATGTGACTGTATTTGTTGTAAGTACACTGCTTTGCTGACAAACACACTTGAAAATCTCAGTAACTTAACCAAAGTATACTTCTTGTTCTTGTGATTTTCAAAGGTGACGTGTGTGCTTGGTAGGTGATTTTCAACATGGCCATTCAGTGGACCTTCCATGATGTGGCTCCATTGTCCTGTAGGGCTTCAGAATCTTCTGATGAAGTCTCTCCATGTGGCTCGTAGACTGGGGAAGAGAGAATGAGAAAGATCATTAGGCTGGTTAGGGTTCTTTGCAAGAGCAGAATCAATAGAATATGTATAATCCTACAAGGGAATTTATTAAATAGGCTTACAGTATCACATGCAAGAGAGTTCACCATGACCGCTGCACACTAGAGACCAGAGAACCCAGTCACTGCTCAGTCCAAGAAGCTGGAAGCTATAGAAAAAGATCAAGGACACGGTGCTAGTCAGAGACTGCAGGCCGACGAGCTCCCTGGAGAGTTTCTGGGATGGGTTTGAGTTGAAAGGCTGAAGAAACTGGAGTCTGGTGTACATAGCAATAATGATAGCAAAAGATACACCCTCTGAAGCATAATGGAGCGTGTGTGTGTGTGTGTGTGTGTGTGTGTGTGTTTCTGAGGAGGGGAATGTAGGGCTTTTGCATTGAGCTACATCCTGAGCCATTTATTCTTTTATATTTTGAGATAGGGTCTTGCTAAATTGCTACATTCCCATCATTGGTTTTGAACTCATTATCCTACTGACTGCTGGGATTACAGCATAAAGACTGCTGGGATTACAGCATAAAGAATGGAGGTTTACAAACAAGTACCCCCAATTTCTCTCTTTCCCTTTCATTCCATTCAGGCTACAAGCTTATTAGATGGTGCCACCCTTGTTGGTTTGTTGGTTTTGTATGGAAACACCTCACAGACACACTGGAAATGTGCCTTACTAATCTACTAGGCATTTCTCAACTCTGCTAAATTGACATGTCACAACTAATGGTCACAATTATGGAGGAGGTTTTTGTGTTTCAGTTCTAAAAGTATCATCTATGTGTTAGACACACATTCTCTTGCCTAGAACCCAGTCACATGACCTAATCTGCCATAAAGCAGCCTGAAAAAGCTTGGAAAGGTAGCTTAGCTCTCTGCATACAAGGTGGAGGAAATGTACTTAGGTGAAAACATACTGTTCTTAGTGAAAGTAAGTAGATTCTAGAAAAACGAGTCTGCCTGTGTTTCCTCCCTGATGTAGGCAGACTTCTACTAAAATGTGACAGATCATCCGTTGATTACTGCATAGATGAGGGAGAGTTTCAGAGTTCACCTCCTTGTGGGCAAGCAGGATCCACAGAGGGGAGGAACAGGCTGCCTAATGTGACCTATTTTGTATGACCTATTCCTTCCTATCTTATTAATCAAAAGAAGGCAGAAGAGAGAATCCAAGAGTGCTATAGCAGGAAATCCATCTTCTTACCCCCAAAAGTCCTGCCACTTTCTAGTAACACAAAGTAGGGGAAGCAACCTTTTAACACTTGGGCCACTGAGTGTGATTCCAGATCCATATTATAGCAGGTATAAAACTGAATCATAGCATCATTTATTAATAAAGTCTTGCAATAGTTCTTACAACAAAAGGCCAGGTGGCTGAGTTTTTCTATTGCAAAATGTATGTTCAAAAGGATGGGAATAGTAGCAGTTGGTGTGATGGTTGATACATTTTGTCAACTTGAGAAGTTTAGAAATTTAACTAACTCAGCAGGGTCCTCAGTGAGTAAGGAAACAGCTGAGCCTATGCAAGAGAAGAGCACTGAGATTTTGTGATTGCTGTACCTCTGGGGGGTGAGATGGGGGTAGGGGTGGGGGTGGTATCCTGCTTACAATGAGAGAGGAAAAGAGGCTTGCTTCCCTCTTTTTTGGTCTTGCTGCTTGGCTGTCTTCTGTTGCCTTAAACTGTTGCCCTTGTGCCATGCCATCCTGCTTTGGAGCCGGCTAATTATGGGCTGAAACCTCCACAAACTGTAAGCTAAATAAACTTTTCCTTACTTAATTTTGGGCTTTGGGTGTTTTGTTCTAGCAACAAGAGGCAAGTAACTAAAACAGTTGGTATCCTATTCCTATGGCAAGTAGATTTTTGTTTCAGCAAAGTAGCATCAACAATCATTTCTTCCTTTCAGTTATTAGAGGAGAAAACCCTTGAGCCATCTTTGACTTCCTGTTTTCTTTCACACACGTATCAAACACTGTAGCAAATACACTAGATTCTGACCACTCCTCACCTTTATCTCTGGTTCTACTGTGGTCTGAGCCCTGACTATCTCCCACCAAGATAATTGTCATAGATTTTTACCTGGTTTTGTGTTCTGCCCTGGGTTTCCTAACACAGTTGCCCACAATCTTGATAAAACACAAACCAGTTGGTTATTTCTTGTCCCAGCCTCCTCCAGGGGCATTCCATTGCCCTCAGATAAAAGCCACAGCTTTAAAAATGACCTCTGTGAATGGCCATGAACTGGAGTCTGCACTCCACATCCCTAGCTGCCCTGCCCTAGTTGTGATAGCACCCTTGTGCTCCACTCTGGCCGGAAGGCCTCCTTGCTGGTCCTTGGAGAAGCCACATTTGTTCTCACTTCCGGGGCTCCCTAAGGGAGGTGGCAGGTGAAAGCTGTTTTCCTAGTTGCCTTTGTGGTTCATCTGCTCACCTCCTTTGAACAATGGCCAAAGATTGCTTCCATGATCACTGTTGAAAATGGGCACTCTCTCCTCTTATGGTCCTTACTTCTTTCTTTCCTACTGTTTTTCACCTAGTATACAGTGCACAGTATATACTCCTACAGGTTATATATAGTCTCTCTCCTCCATCTTTCATCTCTCCCTCTCCTCTCCCCCCTTTCTCTTTGACCCTTTCCCTGTTTCTTTCCCCTCTACTAGGATGTCAGTTCTGAGCAGGGATATTTATCCACATTCTTTATGCCAGTGCCTGGATTACTTTCAGAAAAACAGTACATGCTCAATAAAATTCTGAAATGAATTAATGAATCAGGTATAGTGCAAAGAAGTTTGGTTTTTACAATTGTGTAAGAAGTGTAAGAATAAGAATGGTGGAACATAGTTAGGTAACAGTATTATAAAAGCCATTTAAATCAACATGTAAATTATGGAATTTTGAAAAAGAGGCATATTATTACATGCTAGTCTTTGAAATACATTATTTTACTATGTTTATAGTAATCTGGAGTAATGAGAAAATTACAAGAATACTGAAACTAAGAGGAAATGTAAATATTATCTAATGTAACATATTATCTTAGAATAGAATGATTCCTTATGGGAAATTTATTATTTTTATTCTGTGGTCCCTTGTTTACTAGGCTTTCTGAATTATATGAGAAAAGAAGTGATATTCTGAATTCTTCTAAGATTTGCGTTCATTTGAAATTCCCCGAGGAAGGATAATGTGTTTCCATGACAAAATAAAACTCTTCACAGTAAAGTTTTTAGTGGGCCAGCATTGAATTTCATTCAGATGGGAAAGTTGTTCTAATTGCTTAAACAGATAGCTATTGTTGGGAAATAATAAATTCTTGGAAGTTTTTACAAACCTTTCATTAATGTCCCCCCCAAAATGGATTTAAGCAACAGTGATAAACATTGCCATGTATTCAATTTTAACAATGGCTTTCATGCAATCTGCTAATCCCCCTC